>NQII01002390.1:64427-102170 GCA_002778355.1 Clitarchus hookeri
GTCCACTCTTGTTGACGTCAGAGAGAGCGCTCTCTGCTGTCGCTACTCGAAGGGAGTGAGAGTGAACAACGTTGCAAGTACACTCACAGCTCACTCTCGTCCACTCTTGTTGACGTCACAGAGAGCGCTCTCTGCTGTCGCTACTCGAAGGGAGTGATAGTGAACGACGTTGCAAGTACACTCACAGCTCACTCTCGTCCACTCTTGTTGACGTCACATAGAGCTCTCTCTGCTGTCGCTACTCGAAGGGAGTGAAAGTGAACGACGTTGCAAGTACACTCACTGCTTACTCTCGTCCACTCTTGTTGACGTCAGAGAGAGCGCTCTCTGCTGTCGCTACTCGAAGGGAGTGAGAAAGAACGACGTTGCAAGTACACTCACTGCTCACTTTGTGGCAGCCATGTTTCTTTCAGAGTCTAACATAATATTTTTTTGTATCCAGCATTATTAGAAAAATTTTATTCACCTAGCGTATTCAATACGATGCTGAAATTTTAATACCAACGATAATCCGTACGAAGTAGATCACACAGAATTATAATGTGTATATGTTCAGTGACCGTTTAACTTTGAAGTGCGCGTATTATTATCATTTATGCTTTGCGCAAAAGCTTATTTTTTGACTACCCAAAAGTACGTAAAATTGATAATAATTTGATGTATTAAAAAAAAAAATCTAAATTGATTTGCGAAATGAGAGAAGCTGTCAAGGGGGGGGGGGGTTCATAATTTCTCAACTTCGGAAATAATTGCAGAAGGCTTACACAGTGGTAGATATTTACTCGAAGTATGTGTTTCTAATCCAATTTATCAGGTGAAATGCACCACACAGCGAGTACCAAGCACTGCTAATAATTCTAGCTAAACAGTCAATGGCAGGCATGGTGGATATTTCCAGCACTTCTTGCACATCAACGTTACACCAACACGAGAGTATCTACTAGGAATCATACCAATGCAAGCAGACATTTGGACGGTCAGTAACACGCCAACGACCCACCGTAGATACATGTTCATACCTGCATGCCTCCCAGGGAACCACTTACCTACTTTCCAACTAAACAAATGATTTCAATGGTAACGATCGGAATTAGAGGATACTACCAAAGAAACCTTTTTTATTGCATTTTGCATGCTGATAACTATCCATTTTGAATTGCTTCAAGTACAGGGTTACAAAGTTATAAGCAATTGGAGGGGGCCAACCCCTATTTGATGAATGAAAGGGTGTACTCTCCGAACAGCCATTTTGTGTGGCAATCTGCCTTCTAAACGTTTGCCGTTATGCCAATTTTCGTTGCTTCATTGCAAATGGTTTCCAATTTCTCGTTGTATAACACATTTAGAGTCGCAAAGTTCCAGGGCATTTATCACCCTCAGAAAACCATTTAGGCCCTTTGTCGTATAAATGTTTCAAAATTTATTTGTCCGAAGGATTCCGCTCATGTCGGGTTGGCATACATTACCAACTCCCCCTGTATATAAACATATATTTGTGCATATGTAACTCTATATTCCAAACATCGTAATTGACAGTGCTTACAAAACGAATGTGAAATTACCGCACAGGTATAATGAAAACTAGTAACAATCATAGCATGCGGTGTGTCACTGAACGTAAAAATGACACAGAGGTTTATCCACAGACTGATGCAACGAACATGGGTAGATATACCTCATACAGACTAAGAGATGTACGCATTCGCAGTTTTGTAATGCATAACTCAAATAAATAAAATCGTTTAGAGGTGGCACACGTATATACATAATAAACACATGCATACGTAATNTAATGCATAACTCAAATAAATAAAATCGTTTAGAGGTGGCACACGTATATACATAATAAACACATGCATACGTAATTATGCCCGCACACATAGACGCACATACGTAAACACACAAATTCGAATATATATAAACTTACTTTTAATTACACGTTTATATTAAAGAAAATTTTATCATGTTCGCAAAGGGGAAAAATTATACAGTTGTAGGAATTTCACGAGATCCGGTAGAAATCGGATGAGTAATTCCTGAGAAATAATATATAAGAACAATTTTTAGATGGTCTTGCTGCCTTCTCAAATAACAGACGATTAAAACTATTTTTCACTAAATTTAATGCTCGCAGCATAAACATAATATTTACAAATTTGACTTAAATCGGTTTAGTGGCATCATAGTTATAAGAGCATGCAAAACTAATGCAATAATTTCGCAATGTTCAATGTAATTGAGTGATCTGTCTACAAATATTTGTTTTTTTTAGCCTCCATTGGTTCTTGTAGGCCGAATTTATTGTAAATGGTTACGGTAGTAACTGCAATATGACAGAACATCTTCAGTTTTTCGGTTGGTACAGTCCGTTCATGTTTACTTCCAACTTTTCTGAAGCCGTGTAAAAGTTCTACTTTCTGTCAGTTCCTCCACCATTTGTAAAAGAAAAAGCTTAACCAAGTCAGGAAAACTACATCAAAGGGACAATGCATCGCATTCGTGCGCACTAATATTAATAACATTTTTCAGGAGAACTATTTTTACTATGCATAACCACCACATACATGTTTTCTGTTTTATTCATATTAATTTTAAATGAAACATTATAATTTTAAGATAAAATGATAGTAAACTTTCAGTTTATCTAAAAATTAGGTACTTTTATGTTAAGAGATGAATAGAACGCAAGTGAAACATTGAAACATTACATATTTATGAAAAAAACCAAACACTTCATACATGGTGTGATTTTCAAATGTTTTGTTCAAAAAGTGTGAATATACTGCGAATAGATACTCTTACTGGTTTTCGAATCAAACTACGAAATTATGAATTCAATGCTCGCAATAGATTCAGCCAGCGTGCCAAGTTGGGGTGAAACTAATGTGTTCGACGGACAGGCAGGTGAGGCGTAACATCATAAAGTATTGTTCATAAGGCCGGTACTTGTACTTCAGTTTTTGAACTATTTGAAAACAAGTTAATTTACGATATTTACAGTCCTTCCCAAATCTGAAGGGAATCTACGATTAAGTATTTTCTGAAACATCTACAAACCTAATTTTTATTTGTGGCGTTTCCTTTGGAAGGTGGGCATTTGAGGGCATAAAATATATTATTTTAACTGAGTGCTTAAACTACGCATCGCGGACATACCAACTTTGACCAAAATCATTTAGTTCCTGAGATATCATGTAACGGCCAAAGCACCTAATGGTAGCAATTTTGTATATAAGCAGGACGTTGTATAAAACTTAAATTATCATGTTTTCTTTAATTACTGTAAGTATATACAGTCTGGTGAAATTCTTTGCAAGGATCCAAACAATTTAAGGTCACGCACTTACACAGGTGGTTAGAAGATGCAAGTATTTATTTCCTTCGAAAAGGAAGTTAAAAATACAATTCGGGCACATAAGATGCGCAGTATAATCTGTATCTGCAAAGTGAAACATTAAGTAACTATACTTATGTCTGATTCACAATAAAATACCTAGGCTCAGAGCGTAGGACATAACAGTAGAACATTCACATGACCATAAAACTTGTGTTAAATTGATTCGCAATTGTATACTTATGTATTAAGTTTAGCCAGTGAAATTAGCATCGNTGACCATAAAACTTGTGTTAAATTGATTCGCAATTGTATACTTATGTATTAAGTTTAGCCAGTGAAATTAGCATCAAGTCTGACGTCACTTAGCAATGTTGGTAAATAATATTTTAGTGTTTTGGTTTTATTTACACATATACAATAGACTTTAACAAAATATTGTGATATTGTGTTGTTAACAATGAACCGTGATTTAAAATAATTGGCATTTTGCTATTTTATAAATATTTTCTTTAGCGATCGAAAATATCTGGACGATCCTTAAAAATGTCTGCTATAACACTGTCGCCTATTCTATCCTCTAAATGTATAACTTGCGACGTTTCTTCATCTCAGCAGCATTACTATGTCCCTCCATTTTAAAAGGCAATTTCGTCTATAATTTGATTCCCTGCTCTGATTCATTACACAAGACATGAAATATAATAACTTCGTTTATGCGTAAAGTCAGGACCTCTTATGCACACGGCCTCTTTTACGCAGTTGTGAGTCAATAGGTTCGAAAACATGGCCACAAATTCTTGTGCACACGACGTATGTTATACGGTTACTGTTGTGCTTTCAATTGTGAAGCAAGCTGAAGACTTACCGTGGTTAAGTGTGCGTCGGCCACATATCGCCTAGCAACAGAGTCTGCATCTGTGTCGTTGAACAAATGCGCAGCGGAGGAACCCGCCAACACAGCCGCCAGATACAGAAGTATTCTTGAGCCCATGATCGCAGCAAGATGAGCCTCTCCACGGGCTAGCATCTATGTTTTATACCCCATATCATATTCTCTACTTCGCAATTCCTCAGTCTCGTGATTAGTTACAGAAATACTTCAAACATCGCACTTATGCCTGGAGAGGTGTCAACAAGATAAACAAAATCTTCGGTTCAAGGTTTTTCATAATTTTGCTTATAACAAAGACACGTTTGTGTTTCTCTTTATAATCTCGCTCTCTATTTTTCACGGGCGTTTGCGATATACCTGAGGCTGAAATCGTAAAGCACGCGATATTTCATATCTGCTGTGTGACAGATTGTTTACGTGAAATCTGCTATCTGCACTATCTGTGGCTTAACAAAACTATCTGTCACTGGCAAAGTACTTAGCCAAATTTTTATATACGCATGAGTTTTTAAAATTATTTTTTTTTTCATAATCTTATCCTTTAAGTACTGCGATACTTGCAAAAAACTTTACATTTCTACTCTTATTTACAGATTTTACTTTGCAGATTATTATCAGGGCGTACTCAATGACACAAGGAGTTATTATTTGTGTGGTAAGTTATGTTTATTAAGAGACTGCAGATCGCAAACACCTGTGTTATTCGACTAATTCTTGCAATGGGAGTAAGCAATTGGAAAAGCTCTTATTCAGGCCATAGGTCTTGGCGGAAAACACGCCATTCCACAAAACAATCCACAGACACCAGAAAATAAAGTCAACTCTATCTGTTGTTATCACATATATAAATTATACGTTGAGAATTTCGCTGAAGTTACGGAGTCGAGAATCACAAAGAAAAAAAGTCATCAAACAAACGAACAGCACAGACAATAAATACAAATTCAAGCAAGTGACCTTATACAACATAACGAGGGCACCGCAGACGAACCCGTTTGTAAAAACAAACAGTTTAATTTATATAAAAAGAACTGGATGGCGTTAAGGAGAAAACTCAAAAAAGTGATCAAAAGTTCTATGGCGTAATTGTGGCTATTCGCGAAGTGGAATGTGTCCCTGCTTTCAGGCAAAGAAACAAAACACAGGCCTGCAGGATGTTCTCGGCTTCTGTTTCTCGGTGTCTCTGTGTCTTTAGGAGTGCAGGGGACATTAATTGACGTCAAAAATGTTAATTGACGGCCACAGGTTTTTGGAAGGTTAAAGAGAAAAACAGTGGCGATCTAAAGTTACCAAAAGATTAATTATTTTATATTTTTACCAAACATTGTTCAACTTTAGGCATTGCATTGGATGCCATTTTCCTCGGATAGAAAAATTTCACACTTCATATTTATTTAATAATTGAATGTAAAATTAATTTTTTTTTTTTTTAGTTTTTCTGCAGCTATATTAACAAATACTAAGTTACATCAATGAAACAATGTACAACATATAGGCTCTACTGCTGCCGAGGGCTACCGCTTGACATATATATATNTATATATATATATATATATATATATATATATATAATTTCCAAAGGACAGTTCGTGAATTTTTTAAAATGTTAAAAGTATGCTACAATATTTTTATATTTAACTTTTTTTATATAAATGGCTTGTTATTTGGTGATTAAATATGCCACACAGAAGCCCACAGCACTAGATTACTTTGCAAATTTTTTCCTCTGTACAACTTGCTTAGCATTTTTTATCATGACTGCAGCAAAACAGAGAAATTTTGGACATGACATCAAGTTATTTAATTAATTTAAAAAGTGTTACCCTTTTTTTTTATTCAAGAACAAGGTCATCACATACAATGCGAACAAGTTAAACAATGTCTGGTACAAATAACAAATTATTAATTGTTTTATTTCCGACACTCGTAACAGTTAGTAGTCAGGGCAATGTTTACTGCACAGTCATTGTTTGAGCGTATACTCCACGTGTCTCAGCAAATAAAGGACCTAGTAATACGTATTTTTGTCATAAAAGATTTTACAAAACGTTTATCTAAGCCCGTACAGTTTTGTTTTTTAAAATATTAAGTTTTTCTAAGAGAAAAAATCGGGAAAATGGATCGCATTGCAAGAGCTTGCCTGAGCAATTTCCTTAATAGGTAGGAGAAAAATAAAACAGTGCAGTTTTAATTTAATATATGGGCTTTCATCGCAAATTGTTTTGGTAACTAGCCCCATTACAAGACTTGGCTGTATAGTCTAATAAAGATAAAAAAAACATTTGGCATTTGACATTCACATCACAAACGTTTTCCTTTTTCGTTTCGAATTGTAACGTAAATTTTAATAATTTTCTTATAAAGAATTTAAGTTACATATTGAACTGTGCCGCCACCTGACGGAAGTGACATTTGGAAGTACTTTGACAAAATAAATAATAATGATGAGAAATTTAAAATTTGTTTTAAGACTTCGAAGTCTTCTGGTAATACTTCAAACATGAAAAAACATCTTCAGAAACATCCTACCGCAACTTCAAGGTACGTATTAATTTAATATTATACTGGAATAAATAACCTACAAATAACCAAACTACCTACTAATTACGATTACAAGAATCATAATTAAGTTACGTACTTATATGTCTAATAAAAGCAATAAATATCTACTAATCTCCATTACCTAGGTATATCAACAACTTACTTTGTAAATAGAATGAACTTAAAGTTAACAGCTGTTTTTTTTTTGTTTTCATACCTAATTAAAATTGTTGTAAGTAAAAATTCCTAATTATATAAATATTTTACTTTTAGAGATGATTAAAAAAATACAAACAACTATCGATAAACGTAAGGCACAAATGTAGCTTGAAAAATCGCAGTCATCGCTATCTCAAGAGCCTGACTCTTCCGTGAGTTTCGCGACTCCTTCCACATCCACTGCAGGCACGGGTGGAACTGCTTCCACCGATGACTGTAAAACAACTGAAGAATCTAGTGGCATACCTCCAACAAAGAAAAGGCAACTTTCTATTGTAGAAACAATCCAACAAAACATAGTTTTTCTGCTGGAGGGAAGGATTATTATTCTATACTATGCAAGTGTTTACTTTATTTTATTTGTGTGTACAATAGACCTTATGATATTGTTAAGGGACGAGGATTTAAAAAATTAATGCATCAAGCCTGTCCAGCATTTAATATTCCAAGTGTAGATACACTCAAAGAACATTTAGATGCCTTTTACAGTGTAATGCGTTCAAAACTTGAAGCAACATTTGATGGTGTACCTCATGTGGCATTAACTTGTGATATATGGAGTGAGATGATGACCACAACTAGTTATCTAGGGGTTACTGCTCATTATTTGGATCAAAATAAAATTGTCTCGCGTTGTATAGCTACCATTGAACTTGATAAATGGCATANAAAATAAAATTGTCTCGCGTTGTATAGCTACCATTGAACTTGATAAATGGCATACTGGTGACTACATTTCACAGAAATTAAACGAAATTTGTTTGGGAATGCACATAAGTTTGGAAAAAATAACAGCTGTTGTTACTGATAATGGTGCCAATATGATGGCTGGTGTGAATAGGCTTCTTGATAAAAACAAGCACTTTTCTTGTTTTGCATACACCGTGAATCTTATTGCTGAATCTATATTGTCAGTCAATGAATTCAATATATAGGTCTCTAAGGTCAGAGAAATTGTTAAATATTTCAAGTCAGGTGTCATCCAAAGTGATTTATTGAGAAAAATAAATAAACTGAGACATCTCTTAAGTTGGTCTTAGATGTAAAGACCAGATGTAATTCTGTATATTATATGCTGGAGAGGTATATTGAATTGGCTCCCTTTGTTCATCAAATTCTAATGTTAAATACCAAAGCACTGACCACTCCGTCGGCTTTAGAAATACAGCATATAAAACCATTAATTANCAAATTCTAATGTTAAATACCAAAGCACTGACCACTCCGTCGGCTTTAGAAATACAGCATATAAAACCATTAATTACAATTTTAAAGCCAATAGAATATATAACAAAGGAATTATCTGGTGAGCAATATGTTACTATCAGTAAAATTATACCCATTGTCAACTGCTTAAGAGCACAAATAAATAGTTTAAGGAAGACTGCTGGGGAAAATTACAGCACTGACGACAGCAATGTCACAGAGAAAGTTAAAGACGAGATTATAAATCAGATAAATCGCACATTTTTCCATATTGAAGATAATTATCTAAATGCAGTTTCCTGCTTGCTCGATCCTAGATTTAAAAATATACACTTCCAAGACCCCAAAACTTGTGCTACAGCAATATCTTCAATAAGACGTTTATCAACAAATGTCGTCCTTGTCACCAGTAGTAGCAGTAGTGACCCAGATAGTGATTCTCCTGTGGAGCCAGTATACGATTTTTGGAGCCATCACAAGACAAAAAAAAAAAGCAAAAGTAAAAGGTGTTCGTCTGTAAATAAGAATAAGACGCCTTCTTTAGTTAAAAAGGATGAAATGAGCCTTTATTTGGCGACACCAGTCGCTCCATTGTCCACTAATCCTTTGGAGCAATGGGAAGATAGGAAAGTTGTGTTCCCAAATTTATACAAATTAGCAATCGAGTATCTAACATTTCCAGTGACGTCTGTTCCTTCAGAACGTTTGTTTTCGAAAGCAGGATTTACCATGTCTAAAACGAGGAACAGGCTGTCGCCAAAACGTTTGGACAAATTACTGTTTTTGAGTGATTGCACAGAGGCAGAATGGGAGGTTTGATTTGTGATAAGTAGTTGTTTCTCTGTGCAATCACACTAAATAAAAAATATAATAATTAACATAACTAATTTGTAATTAAAACGAATCATTTAATAAAAAACCTTGATTAATTCATAAGTGTTTTNATAATAATTAACATAACTAATTTGTAATTAAAACGAATCATTTAATAAAAAACCTTGATTAATTCATAAGTGTTTTATTCTGTCGATAACTTAGAGCATCCAAATTTTTGTTTCGATACTTTTATGAGTACGAAACTTTTTATGCGATACTACTCATGAGTACAATATCGATACTTTTCATTCGATACCGTGTCCCTATCCCAGCCCCACTAAACAACAACACCATCAAGCATTAAGGTTTCGCCACTGGAGAAAAACCGAGAAATGGCATTCCTGTAAAACGGATTTTGTCAACTTTGTAAAAAAAAACATATTGCCGAATACATACCGTAATTTCACACAATATTTTTCGCCACAGTGACACGTACAAATTTACAGCAAGTAGTGTATATTAGCCGGTTTTGGGACAGGCATCAGGCATCGGAGTTCGGAGTTGTTCGCATGACGTCACAGGTGGAGGTCGCAACCGGCGGCCGTCCCAGGCTGTGTTATCGACAAAATTGCCTGTTTCACCCCAAAAACCACTTCCGAAATTAGTAATATTACAAAAAAATCAATTTTTTACCAAAAAACTTCCAAAAAAAATGGAAAAATTACAATGGCGGATTTGAAGCTCCTCGAAGCAAGAGCCGAAAAATCCTCAGTAGAGCAAGAAGATGATAGGCTGTTAGCGGAATGAGCCACTAATTCCTCAGAGCAGGAGAGGAGGATTCGTGACTCCGAGCCAGGTCAAGAGGATCTAGGACCTGACCTCCTCCACTGACCGCCATCCTGCACCTACCACGTCCACATCACGCTACCTCCACCCCCCTCACAAACACATCTCCTCTCCTTTNCTGACCGCCATCCTGCACCTACCACGTCCACATCACGCTACCTCCACCCCCCTCACAAACACATCTCCTCTCCTTTACCTCGCCCCCTCCCAAACCACACCTCTACAATTATTATAAAAAAAAGGAAAATCTGAAAAACGAATTCTAAAAAATTGAGAAACATATAATGTTAACCACACACTCATCCCACGACCTTCAACTGCCCCCTTCCCAATTTCTCAAAAACATTTTAANATCCCACGACCTTCAACTGCCCCCTTCCCAATTTCTCAAAAACATTTTAAAAAATCGAGAAAAATCGCAAAAAAACTAATGAAACTAATAAAAGTGTAGAAACATATTACATCACTGACTCCAACATCCATGTTGAATGCCGATGGCCTTGACCTTAACCCCAATGACCTTGACAGCAAATAATTGGGAAAAAATCATAAAAATCGACGAATATATTACGTTTCTGACCCTGACCCCCCAATTATGAATGTTGGCGACCTTAACCTTGGTCCCATTGATCTTAAACACTGAGAATTGTGAAAAAATTGTAAAAGATCGAAGAACAAAACCCGTTACTGACTTCGACCACCATTTTGAAAGTTGGTNGAGAATTGTGAAAAAATTGTAAAAGATCGAAGAACAAAACCCGTTACTGACTTCGACCACCATTTTGAAAGTTGGTGAGAATAAACTTTACCCAAATGACCTTGAACTCAGCAATTAAAAAAAAAATGCGAAAAATTACAAAAACTTATAAAAACCATTGAGTAAATATTACATACCTAATACGAAAAACCATTTTGGGTTTATGTTGATGACCACGCTAATGATGACCATGCGACTCCTACAATAGATATTGGAAAATAAAGAGAAGGGGAAGACGATCATGGAGATGGCATTGATTATAATGACTATGAAGACAGTGTTGATGAAGTATCTGATCAGAAGGACGATGAATTACTCGACATTCCCACACATTTCGCCAATGAGTTTCCTTCGACAAATGGTGCGAAGAAGGCAGAAGGCGTCAAGAACACTCGTTCATTTGCTGCAACGAGCGAAATGGAGAAGGAAGAAGATACTGAGAATACAGTCTACGTGCTTACCGAATACCCGATTGAACTTGTTGATAGACTCGGACATCTGATCGCTTTGCAACAAGATGGAGATTTCTCGCACATTGACGATATATCTTCTATCTTTAGTGAATTGAAGGATCGAGGTTATATCAGATGAGACTGTTGGCTACTATCCATGATCTGCGAATTTCTGAAAAAATTAAAGTTCGAATGTATGAAATAATTATATAGTTAAAATGTACATAATAAGTAAATTAATTTAATTAAGGTGTACATAATAATGTGGGTTTAATTTCTTATTTACACTGTTCTGCTGCTCTGAAAGACTTATTAAAGAAGGGATGTGTACAATCAGTTGCGAGAGTCTGTTTTAGATCAAATTTATTGCGAGTGTGTGTAGGAGGAGGGGCTATGGTAGGATCTGAAGTACTATGCCTCACTCGGGTCGATTAAAAAGTCGGCTGAGTTCTATAAGACGAACGAATGAACTAGGGAATATTTTTAAGGAATGTTTCGCAGCTGATTAGTAGGCCTGGTCATTCATAGTAGTCGACTTTTTCGAGATTGGTGGTCATCGACTGTTGGTGTAGCTGGGTAGTATGGTGAATTGGTCTTGACCACTGTTCTAGCTTTTTTGCAGGAATCGGTATTGTCAAGAGCCAGTCTTGGATAGAGTTACGTCTCTTCAGGAACCATTTAGGGTTTCGTTTAGAGAAATGGAGATGGGTAGTGAATCGTGTGGTTGGTTGATGGCAAGGGTGGTTGGCCAGGGGACGAGCTAATGTGAGATATTGTGGGTGGATTGGAGGGAGAAGAGAGTGATTCGGTTTAATGGATGGTGACATGCGTATATGTTGATGGTGGCTGAGCTACGGTAAGTAAATGACGAGTGAACGTAAGCGACATGCGGTGTGTTGTCAGGGTTGGGAGGGAGTGAGTATGTGTGCTACATAAAGTCAATAATTCACTTTGGGGTCGTAACATTGCTCGGCTATATAGCCAATGAAATATAGAGGTGGTGGTTCAGAAATCTACTGATCGTAGCGGGGAGTTGCTGTGCTCTGCCATCTTTACGAGAATCAATCTTTCAGTGCCACACACATCTAATTCGGTTTTTCGTATTATGTAAGTAATTTTTTATTCGATGGTTTGATAAGTTTTATGCAAATTTCGCAATTTTTTTTCTATATATTTCCGTGTTTAATGTAATTTGGGTAAATGTTTTGCTCGCCAACATTTACATGGTGGTCGGAGTCAGTAATGTATTATGTTCGTAAATTTTTAGTTATATTTCTTCGATTTTTTTTATTTTTTTTTATTTTTTACAATATTTAGAGTTTAATGTCAATGGGATCAAAGTTAAGGTCGCCAACATTCGACATGGGGGTCGGAGTAACGTAATATGTTCTTTGATTTTTATAATTTTTTCCAAATTATTTGTTTTCAATGCCATTGGAGTTAAGGTCAAGGCCATCGGCATCCACCATGAGTGTCGGAGTCAGTGATGTAACATCTTTGCGTGGTGGCAAGAAGGGCACAAGTCAAAAAGTACTACTTTTCAGGAGAGAATGAACAAGTTTTAAATATTTCTCAAAAATCTGACTTTTAATGGTAATGCCCCAGTTGCTAGTGATATTTCGGTATCTTGTAAGAATTGTTAAAGATACCGTATTTAAAAATCTAACCTTATTTATATTTCAATACTTTTATTAATAATTTATTTACTTAAGACCTTTTTCTTATCAACTAAATCAGGAATTCTCCAACTTTTTACCTTTGCACCATTCACTGAAATATACAATTTGTTTGTTTTTAATAATATCACTTGTGTCATCCGGTACTTATAATATGTAGCATTATAAATGTTTATGGTTCACCTGTTTTNGTTTTTAATAATATCACTTGTGTCATCCGGTACTTATAATATGTAGCATTATAAATGTTTATGGTTCACCTGTTTTTAGCATACGAAAATTGGCCACTGTGCAGAAAATAAAAATATATAAATAGTAATTAGGGCAATGCAAATCGGAGACATAAGTGTAGGCAAAACAATGCAACTGTTACCTCAAACCCATGAAAAAGATTGTTAACAGTATNGCAAATCGGAGACATAAGTGTAGGCAAAACAATGCAACTGTTACCTCAAACCCATGAAAAAGATTGTTAACAGTATGAAATGCCATTAAAAATAATAACGCTTCGCCAAAATAAGTTAAATGCAATGAAAACCAAATAATCCTATTAATACAGCAAATTTAAATTGTATTATCGTGCATTTTATAACATGTCTCCAACTTCGAAAAATTGCTCTCAAATTGTTTATACTGTCCGCAACTTGTTATTCATCCATATTTACGTCCAACAGGTCAGGGTCCCAATCANTGCTCTCAAATTGTTTATACTGTCCGCAACTTGTTATTCATCCATATTTACGTCCAACAGGTCAGGGTCCCAATCACGCGCATCACCTGATGTCACGAGGTTCAATTAAAAGGTGTGGATAATTGGTGGCCCCAGAGGCAACAAGTCTAGAAGATCCTTCTTCTTTTCAGCCGATATGGGAACCATGGAGTTNGGATAATTGGTGGCCCCAGAGGCAACAAGTCTAGAAGATCCTTCTTCTTTTCAGCCGATATGGGAACCATGGAGTTGTATCGCTGTTGGATGTGTGCTACAGGAGCTTTCCCTCTTCTTCGGAAGCTCCTTGCCTTGATGGTGCATCGGCATGACTGCACTTGTAGTNGTGTGCTACAGGAGCTTTCCCTCTTCTTCGGAAGCTCCTTGCCTTGATGGTGCATCGGCATGACTGCACTTGTAGTTTGCATGTCCCAATTCCTTTCGATACTGGAGCCACTCAACATCTTGCCACCAAAACTGTTCGCCATTAACATTCTTTTTCCGAATTACCAGGCCTGTTCGAAAGAGGCCTGCAAAATCAATAAATTCCTTCCTGCTTCGTCTCATGAACTATAAATGGTGTTTTCTGTCCAGTTCCTCTCACAAGTTTGAACCAATCATGTGGATGATAAACAGGAATCTTAAGTTTCTTCTTCTTTTTCTTGACCATAGAATGGTCTACGTCACACTCCATGTGAGTATGGCCAGGAACCAAAAACTTATAAATTATTATGTTAAAATGTAGGAAATCAATTGTGGCCTTCATAAACATGGCAGACACATGAGAGTTTTTTTTCTGCCCTCCACATGTGTCTGAATAAAGTGTTACTTCCGTAACGCATATTGGAAGTTTACTTAAATGCTGATATAAGCAGGAAACTATCTCATTGGCTATTCTCTCTGCCATGGCCAGATGTGATTGGTGGACTTTCCTGTGACATTATCATGGACGGTTAAGTTGTAGGTCCACAACTAAGGTGTCGGCAGACATTGTTGAAAGTTGAAGGAAAAACATATTTTGGACCTATCACTCTTGGCATCTTCTTTGTCTTTCCTCTTAGAGGCAATGNTTGAAAGTTGAAGGAAAAACATATTTTGGACCTATCACTCTTGGCATCTTCTTTGTCTTTCCTCTTAGAGGCAATGCTAGATCAGCACTTTCGTGGTGGCTTTGCAAAACCATCTTCGCTTCTTCTTCTCCCTTCTTCTTTTCTGCTTCCTTAGACACTTTAATCGGCATGCGAAACATATCACATTTGTGGCAGGTGTNTCTTCTCCCTTCTTCTTTTCTGCTTCCTTAGACACTTTAATCGGCATGCGAAACATATCACATTTGTGGCAGGTGTCAATCTATACTCGTCTTCTTTAAAGAAAGTTTCATGGAATGAAATTCTCTGTCATAAATTTGTAGATGACATAGATTTAAATATAAAGGCAAATATCTCGGATCATTTGTTGCCCTGGTGTAGTGGCTTTCATATGAAGGGAATGACTGAATGTGGGCTCTTACTACATTTATTTCTTCATTTGTCTTTTTCCACGTCTATCTTCCTGCGGTACGCATTTGGTAGACGTTTGTTTGTTTTGAATGGCAAGTTTAACTTTTCATTTTCATCTAGGGTTCTAAGAAAACAGTCTTTACACACAGGCTTCCTTGCCAGTTGATCTCAAAACAATATTCATATGTAACAACTCGTTTCTTCTTGCTGTTGGGTTTTCTTGTTCAGCTAGTTTTTTTTCTATGTTGCTAACAAGCATAGCAACAAATGCAACACGTTTGTAATGCGATCCAAGGTGCCAGTACTCTTCAATAATAGTTGTACGTGTATCATTTCCAAGAAAGAGAGCATATTTCTTCCTACACGGTTTAAGATGTTTTATTTCCCTTTTTCGTTTCATCTTTAAATTTATGTTTACATAAGACTGTCCATGTTAAGACGATATTGTATTTCATGGCGAATTGCTCTGGACCATCTGCGTTGAGGCTGTGGTTGATTTGTCGCTAAGTACGTAGGACATTCTTCAACTATTGTATTCAAGTTGTTTCCTGAGATTCTCTGGTCAGACAATGACGCTCCAGTGATACTTTCAGAGTCGCAATTGCAATCCCTACTGTCCTTCACAACACGTCCAGTGCTGCTCTTCTTGTTAATCTTATTGTGTGGCCTTTTGTAATCCTTTGCATGTTTCCTCGCATCGATTGTCTTGCGCCGTTTGTTCGACTCCTCCTCACTACTATCACTTTCCGTTTCTGGGTACGTTACATCTTTATCACTGTCGTCATCATCTAATATGTATTGTACATTGTCTTCCCAAGTTGCTCGTGACACCTGGTTATGTTCTTGATTTACGTTTCCTTTAAGGGGTAGTAGTTGGTCGGCAACTTCCATTAGGTCAGGATTCACTCCAGGAGAAGGGGATTACGGCGATGAACCAATATATCATAAAATAAAAACATAACTCTTTTCATTTGTTTATTTCTGGAAATAGGCTCTGTTATTCTACATTACTACTGAAAACCAAACAGCAAGTCACATAGGGTGGCAAAAATTGTAATCTTCAATAAAATGCTCTAAACAAATAAATGAAAAGCNAACCAAACAGCAAGTCACATAGGGTGGCAAAAATTGTAATCTTCAATAAAATGCTCTAAACAAATAAATGAAAAGCAGTCGATTATTGCAGTAACACATTATGTGCCCATTTTACAGGTACACCAGTGGCAACGAATTTTTATGAAATGGTCTTAATTAAAAAAAAACTGTCACGATTTGTTGAACTTTTTTTATTTTGTTAACACAGAGAACCTTTTTTTGTTCTAATTGTGTTAATGGGGTACAGATTATTTTTTTATTTTATTTGTTACAATTGTCATTACTCATACAAGNTTATTTTATTTGTTACAATTGTCATTACTCATACAAGTTCTCTATTAAACTGCTTTTATCTAATTATCGTGCCTTGCCTTCTATGCTACCTGCTCGTATTACAATAGGCACATTTAAATAAAGTTTTGTGTTATAAATATTTTAGTACTTGGGATGTAGGTATTACTTATGAACCATTTGATAATAATCAGTTATTGAGAACACGATATTGGTGAGTAAGAAATAGAAGCAATGTCTGTTTTGTAAGCTGTATTAGGAATTACTTAAACCTTTTTATCAGTGTGGTTCTGGACAGACACAAACCTCTACACAACATGCAAATAAAGCATGTTAACAAATATTAGTTTTTATCAAGTTTGTACTTGAACTCCTTCGCACATCCAAGCAAAGATTAAACCAACAATAACTGATTAGTTNTTAGTTTTTATCAAGTTTGTACTTGAACTCCTTCGCACATCCAAGCAAAGATTAAACCAACAATAACTGATTAGTTATAATAAAATAAAACGACACATTGTATAGGTACTAATACTTAACAGTCAGTATACCATTATGGTTGGTTTTAAGTATTCGTAATATTATTTATTTTATTTATATTGTACAAACATTTGTGTTATCTTAATAAGAAAGAATAATAAATGGAAACATCAGTAGGTATCTTCACTGCAATTGGACATCAATTGTTGTATTACATTATAATTGTCTGCAGTGTTGAGGTTATGTCACATTATACTCACCTGATGTGGAATCATCGTTTTCTTCCTTTGCCATGGGGAATATCTTTTTAACTCTTTCACACATTTTATGTTCCTAAGCACAAACTTTATTTGTACTGTTTTAGTTTATAGCCCCCAGAAACACATTATTTTAGGCTTAGCCCAGCAACATTTAAGGTTGTTTGATTAACTGTCCTTCACCAAATACATATAACTGCCAACATAACTAGCTGTATGCAATAACTATGTGATGTCAGTCATGCCACCTTTGATCACGGAGCAGCAATATTTTGTGATGTATCGTGAGATGAAATATGTTTGGGATAGTACTAAATATACATTAATAGGAGGCACTTATTATAAAGCACCATGATGTTTAAAAATTATAATGCAATTTAATGACATGGTGTTCACTTAAGCCTTTAGCACAATCATTGCCAACAAATCTATTGCGATCTTATGGGCACGAGTTTACTTAAGCCTTTAGTGCACATAATGTAAACATAAGTACTGCGATATTATGTGCACATGTTGTCTAATGCCTTTACAGACACATGTTTCATGCCTGGTACACAGCGGTAGTAAGACCCTCATGTGACTTAAGCCCTTACAACAGCTCAGAAGACATTACTTCTGACTACAGCCCTCACTGTCAGCAGCTGCCAGAGAAGTAATAATTTGTTCCCACTTATGTCCTTCACACCGCGCCTATCGAGAAAAAAACTGTATAACACTATGGACATAAGTCTAAAGTGATAAAATCTGGCTTAAGCCCTTCTGTCCGCACACCAAAGATATGTTCCTACACTTTTATTAGTTTCATTCTGTATTTGCAATTTTTATCTTTTTTTTTTTTAATGATCGGGAGTTGGTGAAGGGAGGCGAGTGGATGTGGTGAGAGCAATGGGATGAGTGTGAGTTTAACGTNTTTTTAATGATCGGGAGTTGGTGAAGGGAGGCGAGTGGATGTGGTGAGAGCAATGGGATGAGTGTGAGTTTAACGTTATATGTTCCTCGATTTTTTAAAAGTTTTCGATTTTTTGCGATTTTTCTTTATTTTTTTTANTATATGTTCCTCGATTTTTTAAAAGTTTTCGATTTTTTGCGATTTTTCTTTATTTTTTTTATGACTGTGAGGGGTAATGGAATGGAGGGGTGAGGCGGGGGTGCTGAGATGAGTGTAAGGTTCACTTTATATGTTTCTTGATTTTTCAGAATTATTTTTTTCATATTTTCGGATTATTTATAATGATTGTAGAGGTGGGGTTAGGGAGAGGGTCAGGTGATGGAGATGATATGTGTTTGCGAAGGGGAGGGGTGGTGGAGGTAGCGTGATGTGGACGTGGTAGGTGCAGGATGGCGGTCGGTGGAGGAGGTCAGGTCCTAGATCCNGTGTGAGTTTAACGTTATATGTTCCTCGATTTTTTAAAAGTTTTCGATTTTTTGCGATTTTTCTTTATTTTTTTTTATGACTGTGAGGGGTAATGGTATGGAGGGGTGAGGCGAGGGTGCTGAGATGAGTGTAAGGTTCACTTTATATGTTTCTCGATTTTTCAGAATTATTTTTTTCATATTTTCGGATTATTTATAATGATTGTAGAGGTGGGGTTAGGGAGAGGGTCAGGTGATGGAGATGATATGTGTTTGCGAAGGGGAGGGGTGGTGGAGGTAGCGTGATGTGGACGTGGTAGGTGCAGGATGGTGGTCGGTGGAGGAGGTCAGGTCCTAGATCCTCTTCTTGCTCTACTGAGGATTTTTCGGCTCTTTCTTCGAGGAGCTTCAAATCCGCTATTGTCATTTTTCAATTATTTTTTTAAAGTTTTTTGGTAAAAAAATTGATTTTTTGGAAATATTATTAATTTCGGAAGGGGTTGTTGGGGTGAAACAGGCAATTTGGTCGATAACAGGGACGTCTCAGGCCGCCGGTTGCGACCTCCACCTGTGACGTCATGCGAACAACTCCGAACTCCGATGCCTGATGCCTGTCTTAAAACCTGCTAATATACACTACTACGGCACAAGAAACAAAACAACAGTCATGTGTCATGCTTGTAAAATTTTTGTTCAGAAAACTGGCGAAAACAGTTATGCAGGACTCTCCTTTCTTCTTTTTTGTAACTTATATTCCAAAAACGTTAGGACTGCGATTAACGTTTATAGCGTCGATTTATATACAACGCGCTTCTAAGTGATATTCGAGATTTTGTGTGACAAGAAACCAATATGTTCGATGTCTAATGTCCAAAATAATAGTTCTTTTAATACACAATCTATAGTGTTTAACATTTACAATTTAAATAATTACGATAACTTAAAGATAAACCAACAACATAGGGTAGAGGCTATTTAAGGTAAAAACAACTTTTGAAATAAATTACTGCCCTTAACTACATGTATACAAGAGTATACACTTGTATTCAAGCCCCCAGTTAGGTTGTCAACGAAGTAATGCAATATAGATCTAAGACTTGGCAGTGTATTGAGAGTGTAATATGTACATTTATGGCTATAGCCCATTCACGGTTACTTCCAACTTTTCTGAAGGCCAGCTAAAGTTCTACTTTTAGAATATTCCTCCACCTCGTGCAAACAAAGCTGAACTGAAACTAGAAAATTGCACCAAAGGGACAGAGCACTGCATTCGTGCACTGCATTCGTGCGCTGAGTGTAATAGCACTTTGCATAAGAACGATTGGTTACTAGGCGTTACTAACACATCTATTTTCTCCCCGTTTATGTTCACATTAGTTATAAATGGAGTATTATAATTTATAAACAGAATATAAGTAGAATATCAATTAAACCAAACATAAGGTACTTTTATGTTAACAGCAGTATAAAACGCTCTTTATATGTGCCATATTTAGGANAAAAAAATTGATTTTTTGGAAATATTATTAATTTCGGAAGGGGTTGTTGGGGTGAAACAGGCAATTTGGTCGATAACAGGGACGTCTCAGGCCGCCGGTTGCGACCTCCACCTGTGACGTCATGCGAACAACTCCGAACTCCGATGCCTGATGCCTGTCTTAAAACCTGCTAATATACACTACTACGGCACAAGAAACAAAACAACAGTCATGTGTCATGCTTGTAAAATTTTTGTTCAGAAAACTGGCGAAAACAGTTATGCAGGACTCTCCTTTCTTCTTTTTTGTAACTTATATTCCAAAAACGTTAGGACTGCGATTAACGTTTATAGCGTCGATTTATATACAACGCGCTTCTAAGTGATATTCGAGATTTTGTGTGACAAGAAACCAATATGTTCGATGTCTAATGTCCAAAATAATAGTTCTTTTAATACACAATCTATAGTGTTTAACATTTACAATTTAAATAATTACGATAACTTAAAGATAAACCAACAACATAGGGTAGAGGCTATTTAAGGTAAAAACAACTTTTGAAATAAATTNATTACGATAACTTAAAGATAAACCAACAACATAGGGTAGAGGCTATTTAAGGTAAAAACAACTTTTGAAATAAATGACTGCCCTTAACTACATGTATACTATAGTATACACTTGTATGCAAGCCGCCAGTTAGGTTGTCAACGAAGTAATGCAATATAGGTCTAAGACTTGGCAATGTATTGAGAGTGTAATATGTACATTTATGGCTATAGCCCATTCACGGTTACTTCCAACTTTTCTGCAGGCCAGCTAAAGTTCTACTTTTAGAATATTCCTCCACCTCGTGCAAACAAAGCTGAACTGAAACTAGAAAATTGCACCAAAGGGACCGTGCACTGCATTCGTGCACTGCATTCGTGCGCTGCATTCGTGCGCTGAGTGTAATAGCACTTTGCATAAGATCGATTTGTTACTAGGCGTTACTAACACATCTATTTNCTGCATTCGTGCGCTGAGTGTAATAGCACTTTGCATAAGATCGATTTGTTACTAGGCGTTACTAACACATCTATTTTCTTCCCGTTTATGTTCACATTAGTTATAAATGGAATATTATAATTTATAAACAGAATATAAGTAGAAGATCAATTAAACCAAACATAAGGTACTTTTATGTTAACAGCAGTATAAAACGCTCTTTATATGTGCCATATTTAGGANATCAATTAAACCAAACATAAGGTACTTTTATGTTAACAGCAGTATAAAACGCTCTTTATATGTGCCATATTTAGGAGACAATCAGAAACGTCATATATAGGCTGATGTTTCAAATGTTTGATTCGAAAAGTGTTACGGATGATCGGATAGACTAAACGGAAGTCAACGTATCTTGTTTTATGTGCATTAAGGGTACAATGTTCATGTTAATAGCACATGCACATCTCGAACAATGCCACGATTGGATGGCGCGTCATAACATGAAGGTATGGACGCCATTATGCGCGGCTGCCTACTCTCAGAGCTCCAGTCAATGAACTTATTTACTGTATTAGTACACTGAAGAGCCACAAAAACTGGTACACTTGCCTAATATCGTGTAGACCCCCCCGAGCACGCAGAAGTGCTACAATACGACGTGGCATGGAATCGACTAATGTCTGAAGGTATGCAGAAGGCACTGAAATCTGCGCCAATTTGAGAAAGGGTTGCACGTCTGTCACGTNTCGACTAATGTCTGAAGGTATGCAGAAGGCACTGAAATCTGCGCCAATTTGAGAAAGGGTTGCACGTCTGTCACGTTTAATAATTCTCGTCAGTCGTCGTTTGTCTCGTTCGTTCACGATCTTTTTCAGGTCCAGCGATGTTGAAGATTTGATGTTTTACCGGATCCCCGATATTCACGGTACACTCGTGAAATGATCGTACGCGAACATCCAAATGTTATCGCTACCTCGGAGATGCTATGTCCCATCTCTCGTGCGCCGACTATAACACCACGTTCAAACTCACTTAAATCTTGATAACCTGCCATTGTAGCAGCAGTAACCGATCTAGCTGCCGACTGCATCGCGTTACTCTGATTGGTTCCATACCTCTATTATTTGCATACGCATGTCTATACGAGTTTTTTTGGCTCTTCAGTGCATATGCGTGTACTTTGTTTGATGGCCTGAAAATAAGCAGAGCATTTTTTAACTTAATGACTGGGGAACCTGTTTTTCGCGAAAATATTTCAAGGTTTTGTTATGTTCCAAAACACTTTAGTTGAGAACCACTTTGGTGATTGGATCATTTGAATTGATAGGCGTCTTATCTGTCTGCCCGCGAATCACGGACGGTCAGTATCGGAGAAACTTAATGCTGATTGACTCACTCATGTAACAGACTCTCTTCACACAAAGGCAGGCGGCCAGTAGTCCAAGACTGCAATTGTGCACATAGAATTTTGGAGTCTTGCCTCAGTGTAAAACAGGTGGGCCTATTGATAACTTTTTGTCACCTAGGAATCGCTGTTATTTAGTTGGTATATTGGCTCTGTATTCCAAGCTCTAGTTCATTACAGTTACAATCAAAGCAAGAAATTAGAATAACAAACAGTGAATATGCACGAAGAGTTTTGTGTCGGTCATTATTTTCACGGGGATTGGCGTTAAAAGTAAATGAAAAATTTCTCTGATGGAAACTGAGAATTTTTAGTAATTCGTGATTCGTTTTTCACGCACGTATTTATGTACTGGGTTGTTGCAATCGTGTAATATTTTGGTGCGCGCCGTACTTGCCTCAAACGTGCTTCTCAAAAGCAGTGAACAACGTACTGGATGTTCTGTGATATCAGCATTAAACATTCATAAATGTGAGATAAAGAAATTCTCAAAGACCATGGGGGCCCCGGTGATGTAGTGGTTAGACTACCCCTCTCTCACCAAANATGTGAGATAAAGAAATTCTCAAAGACCATGGGGGCCCCGGTGATGTAGTGGTTAGACTACCCCTCTCTCACCAAAGCGACCCGGTTTCGATTCACAGCGGGGTCGCCCCCCGGATTTTCGCACGTGGGAATCGTGCTGGGCGATGCCACTGGCTGCGGGTTTTCACGGGGATCTCCCTTTTCCTCCCGCCCTTGCATTCCGGTGCTGCTGCATGCTCACCTCGCTTCACCCTCATCGGCTCTCAAGACCTCGATGTTAAGAGCCGCCCAAATCTCTTCACCCACTCACTCGACGATCATACAACTGAGGAGGGAATCCTCGTTATGCACTGCACAGTCGAGGAACCTGTCCCGGATGCTAGGAGATGTCGTCATCTGCGTAAGAAGCCGAGCCAATTACTAGGCTCATTACCTCACTCCTCGGTTGGCAAGCAGGCTCTCCTGGACTGGTAAGTGTTACTTTTCCCTGTCGTTTATTACTTTAATTACTGTGAGGTTGTCTGAATGTTCAGAGTAATAGAAGCACTGTGTACTGGTTCCACCCCTGTACAGTTACGACAATGTGTATAATTCCTATGCTACACGATCGTGTACACAGTGTCTGACGGGTTGAAACCTTGGCCTTCACTACCCAGGTTAGACACCCAATTAAATGTAACATTCAATCAGGTATCTTTTCACTGTTGATGACGGTTCATGGCCAAAGGCTATCTACCCATTGTGTAGGTTATCTGCGGGTATACCCGGCCCGCTGATAATCGACAGGTGACATTTCACCACGACATGATGTTATGTGCGTGCACACACAAAGTGTGTGGGTGTATGTGCTTGACGGATTTCGTGATAAATTTGGCGGAGTTGAAACACGTTTAGCAGCGAAATATTAATCTTAACTGCCAACGGAATTTTCTCAATTTGGCGTTTTCAAATGTGATATGATTCATCACCAGTAATTCCTTTATTTTACTGGCACCTAACCGATGTCCTCTAAGGGATAACCTGCGTATTTCAAAGTNTTCATCACCAGTAATTCCTTTATTTTACTGGCACCTAACCGATGTCCTCTAAGGGATAACCTGCGTATTTCAAAGTGTTTACTCTCTTGGTGTACTAGATAATGTGTGCCACCCTTGTTAACTTTATTTTATGCCTGAGTAATTACGATCATATACCTACCTACCTGTGTGAATTTATTGGACTGCGCTTGTGTTATGTTACATTTAAGTAAATACTTAACTAGTATTCAACACTGAACATTGACATTAACGAGCTAAATAATTCGTCCTGTAAAAACAGTACTAATAATTTCCTGCTAGTAAAAATGAAATCGGCTCTCAAGACCTCGATGTTAAAAGCCGCCCCTCTCCACTAAAAATGCAGTCTGCGAGTGCGTCTTAATTGCAGCCTAAATAATAAATACATCGAGTATGAAGATGTGCTCCAAAAACATTATNCAGTCTGCGAGTGCGTCTTAATTGCAGCCTAAATAATAAATACATCGAGTATGAAGATGTGCTCCAAAAACATTATTATTTGTACGGTTTTAGCATAGAAAACATGAAGGTGGGTATGGCCGGTGGCGTTACTACAAATAAAAACTATTTCCCATTATTCTACTACAACAGTTCCACAGGACTATGTCTCCTTCAGATGGATACCTTTTCAATAAAATTGAGAATCTTCCCTCCCCCTCAAGTAGTGTTGTGTTAAGTATATCTTAGCGTTGAGTTTGCCAAGTAAAAGAGAGGGATACTTCTTTTTCTTTCTATATTTACTGAAATCCACTATATAGTATATNTTTGCCAAGTAAAAGAGAGGGATACTTCTTTTTCTTTCTATATTTACTGAAATCCACTATATAGTATATTTTTTTTTTAGTTCCCAAATATAATACTTTACGATCATCAATGGTCATCACAAGTTGATATATAAATAAATTACAAANTTGCCAAGTAAAAGAGAGGGATACTTCTTTTTCTTTCTATATTTACTGAAATCCACTATATAGTATATTTTTTTTAGTTCCCAAATATAATACTTTACGATCATCAATGGTCATCACAAGTTGATATATAAATAAATTANTTTTTTTTAGTTCCCAAATATAATACTTTACGATCATCAATGGTCATCACAAGTTGATATATAAATAAATTACAAAGAATGCAATATTACTTCATAAAAGTTTATTAGACGAAAAATAATAAAATACAAAAAACACATGTAAATACCCTCAGTTATACAGCGAAATTCTAATAAATAACAAAATTTCAAATCTCTAATTACATAATTAAAATGTCAAACAACAAAACCCTGTATGGTCAATAGCTTAACTTTTACATAATCATTTAGGCAAACCCCTTCCCCCCCTCAAGAGACAGGGCTCCATTTAAGCCTGCCCCTCTTGGTCTCTCCCTCTAAATTCAGAAAACAAGGTTTTTATTTCTTTAGTGCCCCATTATGGAATGTTTTCCGCCGTACACGCGGAGTAGAGACCGCCCCAAGGCGAGTCACGTGCTGCACGAGGGGAGCCCCAGCTGGACGGCGCGCAGTATAGTTCATTTCATATAAGAAGGCCACATTCTGAGAGTCAGTGAGTGGCCACCTAATGTATTCAAAACAAACAATGTGCCATTTACAAAATCCTGTATCAGCTGATGCACGAACGAACAAAAGTTAATATTACGTTGGCTATTCTGAGAGCAGTGTCGGCGCACAGCAGACAAGCAGAAAATACGCGGATAAGAAAGAGTTCGTAGATTAATTAATGCATTTTATTTTACGTGGTCATGAAACAGCAGTTTTTAGTTTTAGAAACGAAACTTTGTGATAAAATAGTAATGTATATGTGTGTAAAATGAGATGCACAATAAAACGACCCATATCCAAATGTAACGAAAAGATATAAATTTTCCAGACTCTCCAACCATGTGCTGACATCTTGTGAGTTACAGGCGCGCCATATGTTACAACATGCCCTTCCATGCTATCTGTTATCCAGATCCCGAACTACACCGAGAAACGTATTATAGTTTTGTTATTTAAAATAACGTATTTACACGCATATACGAATGGTTTTATTTTCCCGCNACCGAGAAACGTATTATAGTTTTGTTATTTAAAATAACGTATTTACACGCATATACGAATGGTTTTATTTTCCCGCGAGCTCTATATAATTTTTAAAGTAACATATATTTCGTGTACAGCGTTTACGAACGACCCTAATCACGTCCACCAAGCTCNCTCTATATAATTTTTAAAGTAACATATATTTCGTGTACAGCGTTTACGAACGACCCTAATCACGTCCACCAAGCTCAGTTTACGAATGCAGTGTCACCCAAGCAGTTCACCAATTGCCACACGTAGCAGCACCTCCTGGAAGCGCTGACTCGTCGCATCAAAACCTATAGTTGACACACCAGTTGATGACGAATGGATGCATAAATGAAAAGGCGTGGCGATTGTCAACTGTCAAGAATGTGGCCTTCTTATATGGTATACAANGACGAATGGATGCATAAATGAAAAGGCGTGGCGATTGTCAACTGTCAAGAATGTGGCCTTCTTATATGGTATACAATATATGACTATAGTCCACCCGTCGCCAACATGGTGGAGCAGGCCAGTTAGGTAATCCCGCCGAGGTAAGCCACGCCCACATCATCCCCCTATATCTCGTAGAAAACGGGAATACGTCTTAATGTAGGCGCTCGATCAACTATGTGACGCCATCAGAATTCTTTATAAAAAAACGAGATAGAAAACATGATATTACCTATTACCTAACATTATTATTAAGGGATAAACACGCTGTTGAAAATTGGAAAATTTTAAAAGTAGTCATTTTACGATTTTTTTTTAAATTACCTGAGACAAAGCAATGAATAACTGAGTACTGATAGTCTGGTGTGATTTCTGTAATCTGTGAACATTTGGGGGTTGTATCGCCCATTAATAGGAAATTAGGAGGTACCGAGTTATTAAGCAGCAGAAGTGGGTTTCTTGTGGTTTTTTATCGGTTGTAATGACGTCATAATCATGTATACATTAAAGAAGACGAAACGTTGCCTTAGTTTAACTGTCTCAGATGAGTGATCTCGAGTTAACCTGCAACGTATGAAAGGATGGCATAGGTCGCTCTCCAGGTCGTTCGTTAAGCCATTCCTACACGATACCCAATTTCTGCTACCTTCTGTTATACCCGTGGGCACAACAGAAGGTATACAAGTCTCCATAGCAGAAGAGAATAAAGAATGCATCAGTTCACGATGCCTAAAGTGCTAACAAAAATTGTAAATGGCAGGCAAAAACCCCTTGCAAATGGCAGACATTTCGCAGTTGGCAGGGGCACAAATGCAATCAAAAATTATACCGTATGAAGGTGCTTTGTGGTACATCCAAAAGTACAAAGATTGTTTAAATTTTCCTGGAGACTGCATTTAATTAAGTTTCTGAGTACGAGTACTATACTATTAATGTATGGAAAATGATGTTACTAACGCGACTATATAAAAAACAAGGTACTTTAGTCGTTTTCATATATAACGGAAATTTACACGACTTATTAATCCTTATTAAATGATTTAAATATTTATCTTTAACAAGCATAATTGCCAATCTTGTACTTTCCGTAATTAAACAAGCTGTTACGGTTGGAAGCCAAAAGAGAGCAAAAATATCACAATACTAAAAATAAGGCTTTTAATTGTGTCTGCAATATAATGCATGCTACACAGCTCAAATTATCTACTTTAGAAAGTAATCTACTTGATTAGCAAACAACCACAGGCAGTCGATGTCACTC
The DNA here is from genome assembly GCA_002778355.1 of Clitarchus hookeri. Lineage (NCBI taxonomy): Eukaryota > Metazoa > Arthropoda > Insecta > Phasmatodea > Phasmatidae > Clitarchus > Clitarchus hookeri. The sequence continues at coordinate 92,080 of NQII01002390.1, forward strand.
TGCAGTTACTTACGTATTATTGCTTTTGGACAAAGATATTTTAAAAATAAACATTTTCTAACAATAGCATACATTATAAATAGTGATAATGTATCACATAAAATAAGAAAAAAAAAATTCCGTTACACGACGGAGATTTGAACTGAAACCTGAAGCTACGCGGCACCAACCAACCGAGTTACAAACACAACTTAAGAATTGGCTTGCAAAAGTTTTTATATAAGACAAAAATCTAAATTTAACGCGTATTTTTTAAGGTCGTTTATTGTTTTATTATGACCGTGGGAGTAAATCGGAGCGTTTTCCATTACTAACGTGTACATTAAGTTTCATTTTGTACATAAATACGTTTTACAGAATCCGTAATCTTTCCGTAAACGGACGTATACGGCTTGAGGTCGCTAACTCGGGTGTCTGCCCTCTGGCACCGCTCCGTGCGTATAGCAGCAGAAATGTAGAGCACGTTCTGTTACCACCACAACAGCACAACATTCGAGCTCCGGACGTTGTCGTTGAATGTGCTTCTCGCCGCTTCGCATCGTTCCCTTGACTAGCTGCTGGACACGAGGATGTCTTGTCGGCCTTCTAGGTACTACCTAGAAGGTCATCTCAAGCCTAGCCCAGTGGGGTCAGTGGCAAGAATAATAATAATAATGGCGTGTGGGGAGTGCACCCAGGGCAAGGCAACACTCTCCGAGTGACGGTTTTTTCAGCTGGGACCCATAGGTGACCGTCATCCCCGAGCATGACAGAAATGAAACCCTAGAATGGAGCGGCGCTGGAATGCAAGGGAGGGGGAAATGGGAGTACCCCGAGAAAACCCGCCGGCAAGTGGCATCGTCCAGCACGATTCCCACATGCGTAAATCCGGGAGTGAAACCGCCGGGGATCAAACCCGGATCGCCGTGGTGGGAGGCGAGTGCCCTGGCCACTACGCCACCGCTGCCCCTTAGTGGCAATAATCCTCATAGCGCTATAGGCACACGCCTACATATTAAAACTTTAATTTAATTAAAAAATTTACATAAATTTAAATTTTTTTAATAAAAAAAATTGATTTGAAGACTCCGCGCTGTGGTTTCGCCGTCCCCGTCCAGATCCTGGCGGGAAATGCGTCCTGTGTAACGGGAGATGGGTTCCAGCTGCAGCGGGAAAACCACTTAGCTGCCAACCCCACAAACATGAATACACAAGCCGGCGCAGCCCTAGTTAGCTTCTCTAATGACAAAGCTAAAATCCACCAGGAACATTTTTCAATGAACAGGTTCCCATCAACATCTGACCTGTCAGACAGTGAGTCTGAACACCCCGAAATGGACACTGATTCGGCTGCCCGAGTGGAAACCGAGTCCCAGGATTGGATACAACAGGCAAGGCGGAAACTGAGCAAACACCAAGCTGAGCTGAACGCTCACACTGAAAGGAAAAGCCTGGTGGAGACCAATCAGAAACACGCTCGCGGAGCACAGCNGACTGAAAGGAAAACCCTGGTGGAGACCAATCAGAAACACGCTCGCGGAGCACAGCAGGCAACTGTTGTCCCGTAAGTTCCGGTTTCGAACCGGTATTCCGTCCTGCGCGATCGGAGTTCCCTGCACTCACCCGGCCCTTCAGGCACACAGAACACCAACTCCCAGCCGTGCAATTCCACAAAGAAGCCGACGTACCGATTGGTTGCACGAGAAACCAAGCATTACAATGAACTTGCTAGGTGACTCCATGCCATAAATTACCATGGTTTCGCTCTTTCTCTCGCTCGCAACGGCCTGCTCATTGTGGCAGCCGACGAGCAGAAATACAGTACGGCCAAGTCCTTGCTGACATTGTCAAAACCCTACTTCACATGCAGTACTACCATGGAGTCACCCCAGAAAGTGCTCTTAGATTTTCCGGGTGATACCCCAGTCGCAGAAATAAAACAATATCTGGAAACGCACGGATACTCGGTATCAGATGTATACAAATTTCAGGCCCGCAAACCCGACCCCACAAATCCAAGCAGCTTCTACACAGAAAAAATGAATCTCTTCTGCGTGACAGCCGTGAAGAATGATACCATACCACCACATCTCTCTGTAAACCGGCTTAACATGACCATCGTCCACCCGCGCGCTTACAGAAAGCGGCTGTCAGACGTTGCACAGTGCCGTAAATGTTGTGCCTTGAACCACACCAAGAACTTCTGTTCACTGCACCCAGTCTGCCCTCACTGCGCCGGCCCCCACCACCTTGATGACTGCCCGACGGCGAAGCAAGCAAACCCAATCTGCTGCAATTGCGGAGGAATTCACCTGGCATCCTCTAAATAATTCCCTAAGACAGCGTTCCCCAAATGGTGGGTCGCGACCTGGTACCGGGCCACGAAAACAAAATGCCGGGTCGCGTCACTTTGCCATCACGCGGGAAAAAAATGTAACCAATTATTTCACCCGCCCGCGCCCGCACTCTCCCACCCCGCCCGCTTGTTGGTTCGTTCATTCAGTCAGTTTGAGCTTAGTATCGAGTGCGTAGTGTTTGTGTATACTTATTACATTTCATTTGACGATGGATAAGTGGGTAATAAAACAAAGTACGGGTTCTGAGAGTGGCACAGACAGACGGTCAAGTAATGTCCAGCCCGATGCAGATACGAGTGGTACTAACAGACAGTCAAGTAATGTCCAGCCGGAACCAGGTACGAGTGGTAGTAACAAACAGACAGTCAAGTAATGTCCAGCTGGAGCCAGGTACGAGTGGTAGTAACAAATAGACAGTCAAGTAATGTCCAGCCGGAGCCAGGTACGAGTGGTACTAACAAACATACAGTCAAGTAATGTCCAGCCGGAGCCGGATACGAGTGGTATTAACAAACATACAGTCAAGGAATGTCCAGCCGGAACCAGGTAGGAGTGGTAGTAGCAAATAGACAGTCAAGTAATGTCCAGACGGAGCCAGTTGCGAGTGGTACTAACAAACAGAGAGTCAAGTAATGTCCAGCCGCAGCCGGATACGAGTGGTATTAACAAACATACAGTCAAGTAATGTCCAGCTGGAGTCAAGTACGAGTGGTACTAACAAACATACAGTCAAGTAATGTCCAGCCGGAGTCAAGTACGAGTGGTACTAACAAACAGACAGTCAAGTAATGTCCAGCCGGAACCAGGTACGAGTGGTAGTAACAAACAGACAGTCAAGTAATGTCCAGCTGGTGCCAGGTACGAGTGGTAGTAACAAACGGCCGCATGATGCGCAGTCTTCTACTCACACAAAAAAGGAGTCATGGACTCGACAATATTATGAATATTATTTAAAATTTCGATTCGTCAATGGTGCTGATGAGAAACTATTATGTGCTATTTGTTATGCGGCACTTTCTAACGAGTCTATGAAACCTTCAAAGTTGAAGAGGCACTTCGAATTAAAAACCCGGAATACAATGAGAAGCCAATAGATTTCTTCATTAGTAAAATGAGATATTTAATAGTTACCAAAAAATCTATGTCATCGAATTTTTCTGAGGGTGCTCAATCTGAAAACCATGTAATGGCATCTAATGATATCTCAAAATTAATTGCTGAAACCTGTTACTCTCACACAATTGCCGAGAAATTAATAGTTCCAGTAATGCAAGTAGTAGCATCTCGGATGTGTGATTAAAAACAGGAGAACCAAGTAAATTTTCTGGCTCAATCAAATAACACAGTGAAGCGTTGGATAGTGGAGATGACAGATAACATCGAGGAAACTGTCGTGGGTCACTTAAAAGAAATTAATTATTTTTACTTGCAAGTTGATGAAAATGCAGACATATCGTATAATGCTAATCTAATGTGTTTTGTAAGATACGATTTTGACAATACAAATCATGAAGAATTTCTCTTTTGTAAACCTCTGACAACAAGAACAACAGCTGATTAAATATTTAATTTGATTGATAGTTACATGAAGGACAATGGCATTGAATGGAAGAAATGTGTGGGACTAAGTAGCGATGGAGCAAGCGCGATGGCAGGCATTCGCACTGGACTTTTCTCGAGGATCAAAGCTGTAGCACCAGACTGTGCATGGGTGCATTGCAGCATCCACAGAGAGGCATTGGCCGTCAAAGGAATGTTATTGCTTTTAACTGCAACTATGCAAGAGTATGTGAAATTTATAAATTTTATAAAATCTTCTCCACTGAACTCAAGAATACTCTCTGCTTTATGCAAAGAAATGGTGTGTGAACACGGATATCTTTATTTACACTGCGAAGTGCCATGTCTCTCAAGAGGGATTGTTTTAAGAAGACTCATTGAACTGAGAGAAGAAGTTTTAATGTTCTTAGAACAACATCCACCAACGGCTAGAGATGTAATATTCATTTCAAAGAGAGTTTCCATGATGTCAATTGGTTATTCAAGGTAGCTTATCTTTGTGATATTTTTGATTTCTTGAACAATTTGAATCAGACATTACAAGGCAGCGATGTAACTGTATTTAAAGTGCAAGAGACGGTGGAAGCTGCAACAAAAGAAAAAATCAATTTGTGGTCGAGTCGCGCGGAAGCAGGCAATTACAAAGCTTTTACAAAGCTTACAGAACTACAAAAATATCATAACATGAGTTTATTGCCGGGTGAGATTTCAGCTTCTATCAAAGAACATCTGNTAACAAACAGACAGTCAAGTAATGTCCAGCTGGTGCCAGGTACGAGTGGTAGTAACAAACGGCCGCATGATGCGCAGTCTTCTACTCACACAAAAAAGGAGTCATGGACTCGACAATATTATGAATATTATTTAAAATTTCGATTCGTCAATGGTGCTGATGAGAAACTATTATGTGCTATTTGTTATGCGGCACTTTCTAACGAGTCTATGAAACCTTCAAAGTTGAAGAGGCACTTCGAATTAAAAACCCGGAATACAATGAGAAGCCAATAGATTTCTTCATTAGTAAAATGAGATATTTAATAGTTACCAAAAAATCTATGTCATCGAATTTTTCTGAGGGTGCTCAATCTGAAAACCATGTAATGGCATCTAATGATATCTCAAAATTANATCTATGTCATCGAATTTTTCTGAGGGTGCTCAATCTGAAAACCATGTAATGGCATCTAATGATATCTCAAAATTTATTGCTGAAACCTGTTACTCTCACACAATTGCCGATAAATTAATAGTTCCAGTAATGCAAGTAGTAGCATCTCGGATGTGTGATTAAAAACAGGAGAACCAAGTAAATTTTCTGGCTCAATCAAATAACACAGTGAAGCGTTGGATAGTGGAGATGACAGATAACATCGAGGAAACTGTNTTACAGTGGAGCGTTGGATAGTGGAGATGACAGATAACATCGAGGAAACTGTCGTGGGTCACTTAAAAGAAATTAATTATTTTTACTTGCAAGTTGATGAAAATGCAGACATACCGTATAATGCTAATCTAATGTGTTTTGTAAGATACAATTTTGACAATACAAATCATGAAGAATTTCTCTTTTGTAAACCTCTGACAACAAGAACAACAGCTGATTAAATATTTAATTTGATTGATAGTTACATGAAGGACAATGGCATTGAATGGAAGAAATGTGTGGGACTAAGTAGCGATGGAGCAAGCGCGATGGCAGGCATTCGCACTGGACTTTTCTCGAGGATCAAAGCTGTAGCACCAGACTGTGCATGGGTGCATTGCAGCATCCACAGAGAGGCATTGGCCGTCAAAGGAATGTTATTGCTTTTAACTGCAACTATGCAAGAGTATGTGAAATTTATAAATTTTATAAAATCTTCTCCACTGAACTCAAGAATACTCTCTGCTTTATGCAAAGAAATGGTGTGTGAACACGGATATCTTTATTTACACTGCGAAGTGCCATGTCTCTCAAGAGGGATTGTTTTAAGAAGACTCATTGAACTGAGAGAAGAAGTTTTAATGTTCTTAGAACAACATCCCCCAACGGCTAGAGATGTAATATTCATTTCAAAGACAGTTTCCATGATGTCAATTGGTTATTCAAGGTAGCTTATCTTTGTGATATTTTTGATTTCTTGAACAATTTGAATCAGACATTACAAGGCAGCGATGTAACTGTATTTAAAGTGCAAGAGACGGTGGAAGCGGCAACAAAAGAAAAAATCAATTTGTGGTCGAGTCGCGCGGAAGCAGGCAATTACAAAGCTTTTACAATGCTTACAGAACTACAAAAATATCATAACATGAGTTTATTGCCGGGTGAGATTTCAGCTTCTATCAAAGAACATCTGNGCTTACAGAACTACAAAAATATCATAACATGAGTTTATTGCCGGGTGAGATTTCAGCTTCTATCAAAGAACATCTGCTAGCGCTGGAGACAAATCTTAAGGAATATTCCCCCCTTCCCCCCTCCCCACCCATCCCAGGAAACAAAGCATGGATAAGGAATCCATTTACAGTCAATGTAGAATCCAAGACTGACATTCCGGACTCAGATATTGAGTCTATAATCGAACTGTCATGTGACACGACACTCAAAGACACATTTTGCAATATACCACTGATGGATTTTTGGCTGTCTTGCCATCGGGAGTATCCAGTTTCAGCAGAAAAAGTGATAAAAGTTTCTAACGCCTTTTGTTACGACATATAAGTGTGAAGCAGGGTTTTCAACACTGGTTTTCCTAAAAGATAAATATAGGAACCGATTGGAAGTCGAACCGGATCTGAGGATAAAGTTAAAATCTTTTCCTCCAAAGGCATAGTTTCTAGTTAACAAGAAACAACTTCACACTTCTCATTAATAAACTGTTTGGTTTTAATTTGATTATTATTTTTGTACGACATTTGTTAATGCTTCTTTGTTAAAANTTCTCATTAATAAACTGTTTGGTTTTAATTTGATTATTATTTTTGTACGACATTTGTTAATGCTTCTTTGTTAAAATATTAAACTGTAATAGACATATAAACATGTTTTATTGCGCTCATACACCATAATCCACAAAAACGTTTTCAGTGGGNTTCTCATTAATAAACTGTTTGGTTTTAATTTGATTATTATTTTTGTACGACATTTGTTAATGCTTCTTTGTTAAAGTATTAAACTGTAATAGACATATAAACATGTTTTATTGCGCTCATACACCATAATCCACAAAAACGTTTTCAGTGGGNTATTAAACTGTAATAGACATATAAACATGTTTTATTGCGCTCATACACCATAATCCACAAAAACGTTTTCAGTGGGTCGTGAAGGGAAAGTTTAGAAACACCTGTTGCGCCACATCCTAAACGTCAGGCACCTTCCTCCGCCCCCTCCCAACCCCACCAACCACTCCTCGCCCACAACCACAAACCTGCCCCTCCATGAGTAGAATGGGATCGGCTGTGCAGGATCTGACGGATCTCCTTCGATCCTTGCGGGAGGCGAATTTCATATCCGTTATGGAGCACTTCCAGCCATAGATGTTGGTAGCAAACAGCACACCAAACCCTAAAGCAAAACAAACGCTCCTGCTGGAAGACCTGGCAACATTTCAGGACACGCAGTAAATTGATCACCCCCCCCCCCCCCNATCGAAATAGCCTTAATACAAGAAACCCTTTTAACACCTAAAAACGTTTTTCAGTAAAAAAAATTGCATAACTTATCGTTCAGACCGCACAAACAAGGGAAGAGCTACGTTAATTTTAGTACACAATAAACTTCAACACCATATAAATATAAAACCCAACTGCGAGAATATAGAATCTACTTCTATAAATATTAATACAAATCACGGACATTTAACTGCCATTTCAGCATATCTCTCCCCTACAGAAGAACTGCTAACATCAGATCCATATAAAATAACCAGCAATCAATATCCGTATAATATTGCAGGCGATCAAAACTCCAAACATACAGACTGGAACAGCAGTGTCGCTAACAGGAAAGGCAGACTGCTACTTGCGCACTCGCAAAACAATAATTATTTCATCAGCGCCCCAGACACCCCACACATTTTCCGACTCAAATTAGATTTAAACCAGACATTTTAGAAATTCTGCTGACCAACATTTCTAATTAAATATTGGAATTGCGGCATTTGGAAGAGTTAAACTCCAACCACTTACCAGCTTTTTGCAAGATTAGTACTGATTTAGTAAAACACCCAGATACAATTCTTAGTAAATTTACTTTGACAAACTGGGACGACTTTAAAGTAGATTTAGAATATATAGACNACACCCAGATACAATTCTTAGTAAATTTACTTTGACAAACTGGGACGACTTTAAAGTAGATTTAGAATATATAGAGTAAGCCTTAGAACTGCTTCAAAATACTATATAAATCCAATTAAAGAAAAATGCATCATTCCTAAATAGAGGCGAATNTAAGCCTTAGAACTGCTTCAAAATACTATATAAATCCAATTAAAGAAAAATGCATCATTCCTAAATAGAGGCGAATTTTTGAAGCAAAACTTTCCGGAAATAGATCTCTTACTTGCAGAAAAAGACACGCCAGACATTTGTACCAAAAACACAGAACTGATCTCTTAAAATCAAAGTGTAACAAACTTGAAAAAGAACTTAAAAACAAGCTAGACAAACTTAGAATCACAAAATGGGAGACTTTTGTTACTGAACATTCTGACAATATGCATAGTTTCTGGCAAATTTCAAAAATACTCAGAGGGAAAAAATGTAATTTAGCCTCTACTACCATTTTAACGCCCACGNTAGTTTCTGGCAAATTTCAAAAATACTCAGAGGGAAAAAATGTAATTTAGCCTCTACTACCATTTTAACGCCCACGTGATTAAAATATAACCCAACAGATAAGGTCGAAGCAATAGCCGACTCACTAGCAGATCAGTTCACTCCCAATAACGNTGATTAAAATATAACCCAACAGATAAGGTCGAAGCAATAGCCGACTCACTAGCAGATCAGTTCACTCCCAATAACGATATCGGAAACCCTGACTTCACAAGGGACGTACTTACAAACACAACTCATTATATTAATATTAAAGCCAAAAGAAAGCCACAATATATTACCATCCAAGAATTAATGCTTGAAATGAAGTCAGTTAAACCTAAAAAGGCCTCCGGAGATGATAATATTATGTATCAAACACTTTAAAAACCTACCATTCCCGGCGCTCTGTTTCTCATTAAGATATTTAACGCAATTTTAAAACTTAAATATTTCCTTTAAATTGGAAACGGGCGAAAATAATTACAATCCCCAAATCCGGTAAAGATCCCGTGCTACCTCAACACCGCCGCCCGACATCGCATCTCAGCTCTCTAAGTAAAATATTTGAAAAACTAATTCTAGTAAGATTAAACACCCATGCTCAGCTAAAGAAAATANTCTCAGCTCTCTAAGTAAAATATTTGAAAAACTACTTCTAGTAAGATTAAACACCCATGCTCAGCTAAAGAAAATAATTCCCAACACGCAGTTTGGTTTCAGGGCAGCCCACTCCACCACTCACGCACTAACCAAACTTATTACAGATGCANAATTCCCAACACGCAGTTTGGTTTCAGGGCAGCCCACTCCACCACTCACGCACTAACCAAACTTATTACAGATGCAGTATCAGCTAACGATGCTAATAAATACACAATCGCGATCTTTCTGGATGTAGCAAAAGCCTTCGATAAAGTTTGGATCGCCGGCCTAATACAGAAACTTATTAACTTTAAATTTCCGGACTGCTACATCCACCTACTTAAAAGTTATTTCACTAATAGAAAATTTTACGTTTCAATAGATAATGCCGCAACCAAAACGCGCACTCTACGAACTGGGGTTCCTCAGGGTTCCACGCTCTCTCCCTATCTTTATAATATTTACACAGCCGACATTCCAAATAATCATGCCAAAGTCCAAATGTATTCCGATGATACTGTTATCTTTTCCTACGATAAATCAATTGATTATGTTAATAAACTGAAGAGTCAAAAAAACTGTTACACCTGCCAAATATCGTGTAGGGCCCCCCGAGCACGCAGAAGTGCCGCAAGACGACGTGGCATGGACTCGACTAATGTCTGAAGGTATGCAGGAGGCAATTCACATCATGAATCCTGCAGGGCAGTCCACAAATCCAATCTGCACCAATTTGAGAAAGGGTTGCAC
>NQII01002390.1:103296-192444 GCA_002778355.1 Clitarchus hookeri
GGGGGGGGGGGGGGGAGAGAACAATTTTGGGTACCGGGCTTGCTGGGGAAACTCAGTTCGCCCACGAGTCCGGGCTGCTGAGGGATGAACATCGTGCTCGTGGCTGCTCCGACACCGGGATCTACCCGCCATTTGGGACCAGCGAAGGCCGAGGACTTCTGCGAGTGCGGCGGGACTGCAGCAGCTTGGTGCGGTGACTACTCCGCTACTCGTCGCGTCCCCAGGTGGTGGATAGGGGATCCTCAGGCCCTGGGGTGGCTGGGGATACTCAAATACCAGCCCGCGGACCAACTGGCCGGTGCGACAGCACCGTCGTCGTGGACGTCGGGGACCTGGGCGGCTCAGTACGAGTTGGCGAAGCGCATCAGTGGGAGGCAGCTCAACGATCAAGGCGTGGAGGAGGATCTCGAGGTGCTGAAACATTGCGAAGTGTAGCGAACCTCACTGCTGGATTCTGCGAGCTGCTGACTGCTGGTGCGCGAGGAATGGCCTTGGAATGCGTCGGACCTCGGAAGCTTCGATGTCAGCCTCCACTCCTGGGCCAGCTGCACTCGCCTCCAGCCTGGTAGGTCCTGGATGTCCCGCCGAGCCAAAGCTCACCCCGACCGACGGATTATTATGGGGGTAGAGGGAGGGGTGGCTCACCTACGGCATTTCCCCGCCTTCACCCACGGCGTGGAGATCCTGATGTCAGCGCGAAAGAGTGAAGATGGAGTAGGCGCCATGACTGAGCTGGCCAGTTCGCCGACGCCCACGACGAGAAGCAAGGGGGTGGGAGGCTGCATTCAACGGCTGCTGTCAATATTATTGTGCTGGTACGCCTGCACAGAAATATTGACAGCAGTTTTTCCCCTCAAGTGCGCTTGCGCCCACAGCCCCGCCTCTTTCTCTTCTAGATTTTCAACTCCCAAATAAAAAGCATGGAATCCACACCTGCTGCCTCCTTTAGCATCNCCGCCTCTTTCTCTTCTAGATTTTCAACTCCCAAATAAAAAGCATGGAATCCACACCTGCTGCCTCCTTTAGCATTTTTAATGCATGAATAAGTTTGAACTTCTTTCCTGTCGGGAGGGTTTTTACGGTGTCTATTCCGGTTTTTCCTCTCCCCCTTCGTAGCTATAGCCTCAGCTATAGGTACACACTCAGGGATGCAGTCCTGGCCAAAATCCCGGCCATGGCTGCTTNCTTCGTAGCTATAGCCTCAGCTATAGGTACACACTCAGGGATGCAGTCCTGGCCAAAATCCCGGCCATGGCTGCTTTTTCCCTCTTTGCTGCGATGCACGCCTCCTTTCCTAAATTCCCTCTCTTGTAGGCGTACGAGGCCTAGCCCTGAGACGCACCTAAGTCCAGTCCCTGCACCCGGACATAAACTTAAAACTTAGTAATAGGGTGGTTAGAAAAAAAAATACTCAGTGAGTCCATTAAATATTAGCAGCGAAGGGCAACCTCCGTAACTACAGATTGTGATGGTGCAGGGAGTTGGGAGAGGGCCAATCTTGCTTCTTCCTAATCTCCCTACAGGTCATATGAAACCCCATTTGGGAGGTAAAGAACCCCTCACTCTATATTTTTTTATTAAAAGCTGATTCTAAGCCTGAATAGTTCCTCGAATTTATACGCATAAGGCCTGGGTAAAGCCGTTGCCTACATTAAGATGAGATGGTAATGATTGTTATCATGAGATAGTACTTATAAATATATGTTTTCATATATTCGTGGTGTTTGATCATTTCTAATTACAATCATTTCTCAATCCTGAGGTATTGTCAGGTACCCGAGTCCTAGGACCGACTGGAAACGTACGTTGGCAGTCTTTGTGATATTTATGTTGGTGTTATTAGTAATTGAGTTTAGGAAGCGGTATTTGGAAATATACTTAGTGAAAATCACACGTGAAGTTAGTACAGGAGACAGTGCTGCCATCTCTGGGTGGGGAGTGCTAATAATATGTCGCACATCCAGATTCAACAAGAAAACAGCCTTTTGTTATTAAATAAAAACAATCACATTTTTAAACTCTTCCCGAATACTCAAAACTTTAACTGTTATAATGGTGAAATATTCACAACTCAGAAGCGGACTGGTTTTTATATCATTTGAATAATATAACATTGTTTCTTTTATGCTGAAAAAGGTCAATAGGATATCACAACATAAATTTAATACACAAAATAGGGTCACCGTATAATTTCTATTACAGGAACGTGCTCAAACCAGCATGTTATAATTGAATAAACTACCCAAATTATAATCATACTTCTTTATGTTCTGTTGAACACACTTCGTTCTCAATTGCACGTAGGTGAGACGAATACCCTGAAAATATTGCAATTCCTCACATCTTGTGAAACTGACCNCTTCGTTCTCAATTGCACGTAGGTGAGACGAATACCCTGAAAATATTGCAATTCCTCACATCTTGTGAAACTGACCACCTTATTCATGACAGCTGTTTGAAAATATGATTAGTATGTACTTTGTTTTATGAGGTACAGTTTGCATATAGCGACACAGATGAGTTATTCTCACAAATATTGTAAAACNCTTAGTTCTCAATTGCACGTAGGTGAGACGAATACCCTGAAAATATTGCAATTCCACACATCTTGTGAAACTGACGACCTTATTCATGACAGCTGTTTGAAAATATTATAAGTATGTACTTTGTTTTATGAGGTACAGTTTGCATATAGCGACACAGATGAGTTATTCTCACAAATATTGTAAAACCAAACACTCAAGTTCGAGAGCAATTAATTTATTTCTGAACAATGCTGATTAAACCCGCAATAATAACTTATTTTAGAGTGTTTTTACAATGTGTGCACCAAGTTACAAAACTTTTTATCTCATCATAGATTTCAAGATAAAATTTTAACTAAAAATGTGATGATTGTGAATACAGTGTTTGCTTGCTGACATAAAATACACATTGACATTCAAAGATATGGGCAGTGGTCTTAAGCATCAATGAAAGTGAAGTGTGGATGGAGCAGCTGTGGAATATAAAGTTAGGGTAACAGGAGTAAGTTGAGAAAACGCATTGGCCATCTGCTACATCCAGCATATTTAATAAGCACAAAAATTCACGTTTATGCCTGCTGGGATTGAATCGCTACTTAGGTGGGACACAAGTTGTCCGTCCTGTGAATCTGCAGTTCGCGATAGTAAATACTCAACAAAAAGTGTAAGACAGGCATCCTAACTAGGATAGTTAGTGGAAGTATGCACAATTACATTACAATGATGACAAAATTGCATCCATGTTTAATCTAAAAACTGTGTGAAATGCTTATATTAGCATCATAAACTAAAAATTATTTCACATTATTGTACGATTAAAGTTGCACAATAATGTGTACATTGACACATACATTATTAAATTGTTAATTATGATTGATTATGTTAATAATTCGAGGATTGCATGCTGGTATAAAAGCCAAATCCTTTGGGTTATGGTGAAGTTTCATGTCGAGGCCCATAGGATAATGTGATATCTCTTCCTAATGTCGCTAAGTTATAAAATACATGAACAATGTCGCAATAAATAAACTAACACCCATGTTGCAACCTGCTAATGTTTTGTATTTTTCTTAAATGCAATATATACAATCTTAAAAATTGCTTGCATAAGTGAGGAATAATCATAAAGGGCCATAATGATGACTTCATTAGTGAAGCCGTGACATGAAACTTATCCATAACCCAAAGCGTGTGGCTTTTATACCAGCATGCAAATCCTCGAATAATAATTATTTTGTGTGATAAACTTTATTATGTTAATGTATTAAATGGCAGTTTTTTTATGTGCCAAAGTTACACATTGTTGTGCAACTTTTATTGTACAGTAAAGAGTGAGTGAAGCGATACCGGTGGCTCTTAACAATGAGACCTTGAGAGGACGGCATATGTTTTCACAGAAGGAGCAAGCAGGAAAATCCCACTATCACAAATACTAGACAATCTCTGATACTTGGCGATAACTTTTTATATCATTCCAATCAATTAACATAACCCAACGAAATTATTCAGTCATTTTAAATACTGGTAGCAATTGTATTAGAAAATATTACTTTTCATGTGAGCAAAGCGGTAATATATTCAATGAAAATTGTAGCATTGAGTTATATGGCTGTGATTTTGAAACTGATGATCGGTTTTAAAAGTGTTGTGTGTGTTATTACAACGTGTGTTTACTGAACAGCAAGCAAGAATGTTCGGTAAGCACGTGATACCGCAGCGAAGCGAGCTGTTAGCGCCATCTGTCGGTGGACATATGAACCTAAGTTCAACGTAGGCACATAATCCAACTTCCCTAGCCTCTTTGACAAGACAATTGTAACTGTGAGCAATACCCTTAGCCTACAACAAGAAGCCTTCGAGGCATTTTGTGTAAAGAGAGCCACATTTCTTCAGTGACAGGCCTTATGAATCACTGGCGGTGATGTGTACATATAGATAGAAACTGTTTCGAATAATGCAGATTTTACGCCATTGTTAAGACAATTTTATGCGAGGCAATAAATTGCAATTTATTCCCATCAACCTGGTGTGCAGTTTTATCAGCAAGTTGAGGATGGGTTTCACTTAAACAAAAAATTTGGATACCAGAAAAAATCTTGTATGTCTAGTATTACAGAATTTGTGGCGGCAACAAAATCACATTGGTCCAGTCCCGGTATTAATTTGGTTGACTGTAGGATAAACGAGTCATTTGATTGTCTTCGTTCGAATTTACAGCTGGAGGGTTTGTTTATAATTTATGTTACAGTTACGACAATGAGAGCGTATTTTATTGTACTTATTATTGCTTAATAATGGAACAATAATCCAAATGAAACTATTTCAACAGAACAAAAAAAAATTAATAAAACTGCGTAGAGGTCACGCACAAGTGTGTCGGGTTCGAACTTCGGTTTTCCATCCACTTTTCTTTAGTAACAAACAGACAGTCTAATGTACGTACAGCCAAACAAATATTTACATGCACCAATCAAAGTTACACGTTTAGGACAACCAAATACGAACAATAAAATAACTTGGTTTCAACAACAAAATATTTTAATTCCCGTATACCAACAGTTAATTTGGTTGCTCCAAACAAATATTGTTTTATTGAACAAAACCTTTTTCGCAGTTTGCAAATAGCGAGCCCCTTTAGCCATACACAAGACCTTATGTCATGTATATATAATATACACGTTTATATATGTATATATGCATTCCGGACTCGTGCAACATCTCTGTGGTGGGTTCCTGCATTGTTGACAGGATCCATTCCATCTGCGACACCAACAAAGAGATCTTCCTCAAATGGTATTCTGGCCTCGAACACAAAAATGAATGTTGCAATTATTACAAAGCTTTAGCTCTACACTCATTTCGCGTGTTCTTTTATACAAGATACTTACCTCAGTTGCTGTATTGTGCAAAACAGCGCAAGCATTAACCATTTTTGCTGCCTTCGGGGGTCTATAATGTAGCACCCTGTCTTTCAGGAGGCAGCGAAACCATCCCTTCAGAACGCCATTGCGTCCGCTCCACGTAGTTCCTGACCCGTGTCAAGCTTTCAGTGTAACGACACTCTGGCGAGCCTGAAGGCGCTTTCAGCACTGGAGTCAGCAGCCATGGCTCAAGGGAGTCACCTCAATCCCCTACAAACAAACAAGTATGGAATCAGTGTATTAAGGGCAGAATTCAGTGTGCAAAGGGCAATATTTTAACTATGCATGACCTAAAATTTTACTTAGGTATGGTTTTCCACTCATAGTAAACTGTTGCTCCATACAAAAGCATCGTGCGCCGCTCCACCGTACCGTGCATT
The DNA here is from genome assembly GCA_002778355.1 of Clitarchus hookeri. Taxonomy (NCBI): domain Eukaryota; kingdom Metazoa; phylum Arthropoda; class Insecta; order Phasmatodea; family Phasmatidae; genus Clitarchus; species Clitarchus hookeri. The sequence goes on from NQII01002390.1 coordinate 109,123, forward strand.
AACATTATTAATTTTCAAATCAGCATTGCAAACCTGGGGGAAAATGTTTTTAATAACATAAGGCTAGTCATTTCCAATTGCAGTAATTACGGTTTATCATATGAGTCTTACAAGCTGCACATTGAGCGAGTGAACACCTTTACTGTTGACGAACAGGTTCTCAGGCAATACCCTGTTGTTCACAGGCGGTGCAACAATGTGTATATGCGTGTAGTCGATCACTCGCACAACTCCTGGGAAGTTGTAGGTCTGCACACACCTGCAGGAACAGAACATTGTGTCCTACGTAATGAAAATCATTACAGTACGGTAATTATTGAAATGTAATTCTGGAGTGGTCTCTGAAGTGTAAAGGCAATCAAGATTTGTGCGTGAAGATGCTCATAATAAGTTCAGAGGTTTAATGGAATATATCTTACTTTAATACATTTTTGTGTGAACATGTTTTTTTATTGGTTATTTAAGTGTGGATAGTAAGGTACCATTATTTCCACGCACACATAAGTGTATTTCATTAAGAGTGTGTAAAGCTACATTTAAAAAAATGTAAAAAAATTAAAACATATTTTGTTATAAATGAAAATTGCTTCGTGGTGACGAATGCATTATTGTGCAATCGTAGAAATGAGTTTTACAATTTGTGGACAGGCTCATGGTTGCATAACTTTTGTCATGTGTATGACAAAGAGTTTCTCCAAGTGCAACATTCAACACGTATTTACACTTATTGGGTAATTGATAGGTAAACAATACTGTCGTTTCATAAAAATCAAACTGTTTAGTAAAAGCGTTAAATACAATTTAAAAATTTGATCTTTTTGTTGTGATTTATAAAAACGTTTTAATGATAGGTTGTATTTTTTAAGACATTAGGCCAAATAACCCTAAGCTACAATAAAATAATTTTCGTAATTATGTTTAACATTAATAATTTAACATTCTTTGTACTCTAAACACAAAACCATGAATTAATGGGGGTTTTTTTTTTTTTGGCAGGGAATCTTCTATTCCATCCAACATATGTTACATCATTTGAGTGCAAGAAGCGACAAATATNTTTTTTTTTTTGGCAGGGAATCTTCTATTCCATCCAACATATGTTACATCATTTGAGTGCAAGAAGCGACAAATATTCTTGTTACAATTATACATATGACTTTAGTGTGTGTGCAATTCATATACTTTTTATGAGAGCAAGTTTCAAAATTAGTGGCATTCTCACGCTACACTCATCAAACTTTTCAAGTAGCAGCCATTCATTTCAGAATTAGGTTTCTCAGATACATAAAAAAATGTTAAAGGAAACAGCACAAATGAATAACAAATGTAGTTCTTAAAAAAAAACTTTTATGATATGCTTTTATGGTAAGCCAATTTAGTTGCCTTACAATTTATAAAATATGATAAATATAGGCATACTGCATCATTCATGCATTGTTCTGTNAAGCCAATTTAGTTGCCTTACAATTTATAAAATATGATAAATATAGGCATACTGCATCATTCATGCATTGTTCTGTATTGGTGTTATAGTTTTGGTTTTGTAGTTGTTTTTCACTTCAAATATCAAGACAATCCATGTCTTCAGCGTATTATGACATGAAATTAAAGTTTTGTTCTGCTGGCGATTTTACCTGATGATTACCATGATATGAACAGTCCTCTTAATATAGTGCTTCAGGAATGCAGGCGGAATATAAATCTGTAGCATTAACTTGCAACAACAGACTAGTTGCACATTAATACAAATTATTCACATTGTAATAGTGACAAAAGTAAACCAATATGCTTGCTAACCTGTGTTTCACTGCTGCCTGGTCTCTCTCACCAACAGGGAATTTAACGTAGCGATCCAGGAGTATCTCATTGATCGCCTCGCTGACCTGAGTAACACATCTGCTTACAGAAGACTGGCTGAGACCTGGTAAAAAATTCTGCCCAACAGATAACTGATAGTTACCTGAGGCAAAAAAAAAANTACAGAAGGCTGGCTGAGACCTGGTAAAAAATTCTGCCCAACAGATAACTGATAGTTACCTGAGGCAAAAAAAAAAATCTAAGAGCAGCCAATACCTGTAAAAAGTGAACATAGCAGATATTGTCATGCAAGAACAAACATGGCACCTCATCACGGATTTCCTCGGGGTTTGTGTCCGCCGGCACATGGAGCACTACTTCCTGCGGCCGATCCACGGAGGTCTCAAAGGCGACGTAGGGGGTGTGGCTAACAGTAAGAAGGTCTTTGGCTGCGTTACCTGCTGCCACGATGTGTAGGCCGTTCCTGGCCATGGAGATTACGAAGCCTGTCTCGTGGATCACGCGCAGATCTCGGGACGAGGTAGGTGGACCTCTGTGCTTTGCGGACTACCAATCGGTAGGATGATTGTCCTTTTTTTTTTTTTTCCAACTACCCTAATAACTAAGTGTTAAGTGTTGTCCGGGGGTAGGTCTGGACTGTGTTGCGTCTCAGGGCTAAGCCCCATACGCCTACATGGGAGGGAATTTAGGAAAGGAGGCGTGCATTGTGGCAGAGAGGGATAAAGCAGCCATGGCCAGGTTTGTGGTCATTACTGCATCCCTGAGTATGTAATAGCTGAGCTATTTCTAAGAAGGGAGAGGGGAAAACCCTGCATAGACACATTAAAAACCCTATCGACAGGAAAGAAGTTCAAAACTTTATCATGCATTAAAAATGCTAAAGGAGGCAGCAGGTAGGGGTAACATGCTATTTAATGTGGGTTATGAAACTCTAGAAGAGTAAGTCTCAAGGACGGGGGTGGCGGAGCGCAGCTGTGTACGTGTTTTGAGAAGGGGGGGGGTCTAGTATGGCCGGGGGCGATTTGGATGTCTCTGACATCTCGCAGAGCGTCGAACTGGTTTGAAGCCGGCATACCGGACTGTGCTTCCTCTGGAAGCAAGTTGCAGCATTTTTTTTTTTTGTTGCTGGTGCGTTTCTCGTTCTCGTGTACGTTTGTTTTTTCCGTTTCCGCCTCTCTCTTGCTCAATCGCGAGCGGACTGTGCGCCATCTGGCGAGCCTGGCTGCAGGTAACAACGCTCTCCTGTCTCCATTACCTATTCATTGTTAGGCGAGGGGGTGTTCTGTGAAGCGGTGAGAAACGCCTGCGTGGCTGGAAAATATGGAATGATTTCCGCCTTGGTAAGATACCAGAACGGAGTCTGGTGTATGTCCTGCGGGGTTACTGAGGTCAGCTGGAAGGCCGCGGTCCCGTCCAGGGCCGGGGTTGCGTTCAAACAGCAAGCAGTACATTCCTTTTAAATTAATATATCAATAAAAACATGTTTTCATAAAAATTGTTGACCCTAGTTCGGTGAACAAGGACTTCGCCGCTGACACAAACGGGCTAGGCTCGAGATGTCTGGGGTAGGAGACACCCCAGACGGCAAGCACAGTCACATTGTGTGTCCACGATCTATTCTCAACGAGTCTCATAGTCACCTCAAGAGGCAAGATACGCACACCTTCACACTAATATAATTATGAAAATTTATTTTTTCATTTATGTATTTCGTTTTAAATACTGATTTCACGTAAATTTAATATTGTTTCGTGAAACTATGATGATATATGCCACTGGTGCAGCTCGGTGCTGCGGTTGTGTTTCTGAAACTTGCAAAAACAGTACGAGTGGAATATTCAAAAATATATTGTATAACCTTGTGGGAGTTAATACCAGTTATTTGATAGTAATAGTGGGACTCTATGAAGGTTTTATCTTGCTCGGTTGTTGAGTTGGGTTTTCCTTGTGGGACTGTAAGTAGTTTCTTTTAATATGACGCCTTATTTTGAATTTATTCCAAAATGGTCTGTTCTCTAGCGGAGCTGTTCCTTTTTTTTTTTTTTTTTTTTTTNATGTATCTTAATAGTTTAATTATTTATTGAGAAATGGGATAAACCTGCCTTTCAAATTATAAAAATTAAATTTAAATTTAATTTTTTATTATTCTTTGTGTGCGAGGCAATGGAGAAAGAAATATCATGTGATATGTAAGTAACCTTTTGATGCGGTTAAATTCAATGAATACAAATAAAGTAACCGTAAATTTTTTTGTCTGCATATTATACAGACTGTTCATATGTGTATATAAAGGGGAAGGGAGAATACATTAGTTGGTAACAAGTAATAACACACTGGATTATCACACACTAGCAACAGAAATGCTATACTATACAAGGAAAATTACTGCATGCATGACTTACCCCAAGGAGGTCGGAAAATGGCAAGTGCACTCGTGTCACATCTCCAAAGTACTGTCTCGCATAGAAGGACCCACAGCAGAAGTCCAAAACGTATCCAAATTGCAACCCTACTGCTTAAACTCTCTCCATGCCAGTAGAACACAGAAGACAGGTCTCTCTGGTTGGATCAGCACTCGGCCAGAGGCCCAAAGATTGCTCCGCGTCTCACGCGAAACGTAAGGTTGTCCTCCTGGGCAAGGCAACGCTCTACTGAGGCAGATGCGGGCAGAAAAGGGTCAGGATCACCATGATTCCAACTTCGTGGAACATCCTCGACATCTCACTCCAGTTTCCATCTCACGTCAGGCTTAGCAGTCTGCATATCCACTTCAGGACTGGCGGGCAATTTATCACATCGAAAAGCCCCGAGTGATGGGCTAAGTCTGTGAATCTCAGAACTGGTTGGCTCCGACTAGATTCTTTCCATCCGTGTTCGTATTCGTATTCGTAGGAAGTGTCTCCTAATTTCAAAATTGGAGCTTGGGGAATTATTCTAAATTATGGCATAACGGCATTGGGTACACATGAAATTGGATGTGTGGGCAAAACTTTGATGTCGGAACTAAGTGTATTATTATAACTATCATAACTTATAACTACTTATGGGTATACAAGGAGGTGGAAGGACATGTGTTGCAAGAAACATGGGGTAAATCAAGACCCCTGTGGCTGTTTTGCATTGCCCTCATATCGGCGTGGCATAATGCAACATGGCCTGATACCCTGGCCAGTAGAGGAGATTCCTGCTTATCGGGGTTTGGGCAGTGCGAGTCCCGACTGCTGCAACCGGCTGACATGATTACAGTTTGTGTGTGACGGCATGTTCAGGCAGGGTGTCGAATTAAGGCCTANGACTGCTGCAACCGGCTGACATGATTACATGTTGTGTGTGACGGCATGTTCAGGCAGGGTGTCGAATTAAGGCCTATTCATGCTATTGTAACAATAATAACTTATCGTTAATGCTAAACCTGTGCTGTCATTATACTGATTTTATTTAGTGATGACAACATACAGAAAAATCGATGCTTTTGGGGAAATATTGTATACCAAATACACCACAAAAAGATACAGTAATTTAAAGAATGGGAGAATTTAATAAACCATAGTACTACATCAACTACAAATCATAGGCTTTTTCATGGGCCAGAGCTTTACATTATCCTACAGTTTATCATTTATATTTCCTGCCCCTGCTTCACCTGTATCTTTATAATTATACATGTATCATAATCCAAAACTTGAAAAACTATTTTTATTTTATAAATTTATGTGCATATTTGACCATTTTTATCTGTAAAGATAGTGTTTCTTGTTCTATGTAATATTTTCCTACTAAATAATATGAACACTGAAATTTGCTAAATATATTCAAAGATAACTCTGAATACTGAAGTTTTATTTACCAGTATTACAATGTTAGAAATCTGTATACAATTTGAAAGTTTGTAAGAATATATTTTTTGTAAAAAGCAATGATCTACACTGGCCCACCACAAGCAAGCATTTTCAACCATGCTAGCCGGAGTATCACAAACTCGTAAAAAGAAAATTATGTAATTACACTGTAGATATGATTGGAAGAAATCTACTTTCACTACAAAGTTTTATAAAAACTATTTTTAAAAAAAAACTCAAATTTTCAAAATTTGTTTTCAATCTATGATAGCTTATAGCTCTCTAAAAACAATATCGTGTAACTTTAGGATCTGATTTCCAAAATAGTTTCATTGACAGAAGTCCGAAGTGTAATTATAAATATTCGATACTGCAGTCAGTCATTACATAAACACTGCAGTGCATGTAAATCGCTACACCCATAAGGTGTCATCAATTTGCAATAGAATCAAGACCACACAGTAGGCTACCAATTACAGAATGCAAATGGTTAAATTTACATCGCTGAAATGTCACTGCAACATGTGATATTCTGGGAGCCTGTAACCAGCGACCAGTGCTTAAAAAGACCGTGTGACATGCTGGAAAGGATGTNCTGTAACCAGCGACCAGTGCTTAAAAAGACCGTGTGACATGCTGGAAAGGATGTCGCATGTTAAGAGGCAGATCAGTATGCCACAGCATCGTGCTCACGAAGAATATCNTGTGACATGCTGGAAAGGATGTCGCATGTTAAGAGGCAGATCAGTATGCCACAGCATCGTGCTCACGAAGAATATCACCATCCAGACCAATTTGAACGGGGTTGTATGACCCGACTGCATGAAACCAGAAAGTCGACTCGTCGTATGGCCTTCATCTTGACAGTGTAGTCACCATTGTGACACGATGTGTGCAGGCGTGGCTATGAACAGGTCGTACGCCACATAGACTAGTTGCTGGTTCTGCCAGATGCATTACAGATAGATAATATAATTGTATCTGCAGATGTGCACTAGCAGAATGTGGCACCACATCCAGTGTCTAGGATGTCACAAAACGCGGACTACTACATTTGCATGTCTCAGCAAGAACCATTCGTCGCTGTTTGAATAATACTGGCCTACATTTACCACATCCACTGCACCGTTTGCCTTTTACCCCTCGGCATCGTGTGGCACACCGTCAATGGTGTCAGTAACGTCAACATTGGACAGGGTAGTGGCAACGAATTGTGTTCTATAATGAGTCCCACTTCNCCGTCAATGGTGTCAGTAACGTCAACATTGGACAGGGTAGTGGCAACGAATTGTGTTCTATAATGAGTCCCACTTCAACACTAATGCAGATGATGGTCGCAGCAGGATTTTGCACCACAGTGGACAATGCAACGATCCTGCCCTGATTCGTTAACACTATATGTCTCGGAAACCAGGTATCATGGTGTGGAGTACCATCANCAATGCAACGATCCTGCCCTGATTCGTTAACACTATATGTCTCGGAAACCAGGTATCATGGTGTGGAGTACCATCAGTTATGACTCACGGCCATACCTCGCAGTTGTTGAGGGCACAGAGATAGCACAACGATATGTCAATGAGGTTCTGCGACCCCATTTTCCCGCAATTTTAGTGTAGCATACCCAACACTATCATGCAGCAAGATAATGCTTGTTTCCATGCAGCTCGCATCACCCAACAGTCTCTACAAGATGTGGACACCATTTCTTGGCTTGACAGGTATCCAGATTCATCCCCTATTAAACATATATGGAATATGATGCAGCGATGCTTGCATCACCATCAACCACCTGCCCAAACACTTACTGGCATACAAATACAGTTACAGGAAGTGTGGTGGAATGCACCTCAGTACACTATCCACCAATGTATGCTGGAATGCCTCATCACATTGCTGCCTTTATAGCCACGAGAGGAGGCTTCACCCATATTGAACGCGTGCTTTGTGGATGCTAAGAGCATGCTCTGGATGCACAGAGATCTAATCACTACTAATTAGCAATATAAACTGAAGAATTTGATGGTTAAATAAAGTTTCACATACGGAAAGAGGCATGGTGATTACCATGATCAGCAGTGTAAGTTATGAGCGTAATCTGTGATACTCCAGTAGGGACAGAGTATGGAAGGAAGCAGTTGCAGATTAACTATCATGGCGATTGTAAGTTGTGTTTACCTTCCCCACNCCAGTAGGGACAGAGTATGGAAGGAAGCAGTTGCAGATGAACTATCATGGCGATTGTAAGTTGTGTTTACCTTCCCCACATCAGTGGTCACAGCAGGAAGTGTAGCCTCCAACTAGATGCCAAAACCACTCTCGTCAGTGAATCATTAGCAGACTCAGTAAATAAAGGCANACTGGCATACAAATACAGTTACAGGAAGTGTGGTGGAATGCACCTCAGTACACTATCCACCAATGTATGCTGGAAGGCCTCATCACATTGCTGCCTTTATAGCCACGAGAGGAGGCTTCACCCATATTGAACGCATGCTTTGTGGATGCTAAGAGCATGCTCTGGATGCACAGAGATCTAATCACTACTAATTAGCAATATAAACTGAAGAATTTGATGGTTAAATAAAGTTTCACATACGGAAAGAGGCATGGTGATTACCATGATCAGCAGTGTAAGTTATGAGCGTAATCTGTGATACTCCAGTAGGGACAGAGTATGGAAGGAAGCAGTTGCAGATTAACTATCATGGCGATTGTAAGTTGTGTTTACCTTCCCCACATCAGTGGTCACAGTAGGAAGTGTAGCCTCCAACTAGATGCCAAAACCACTCTCGTCAGTGAATCATTAGCAGACTCAGTAAATAAAGGCACTCTCTTCAATAGTCCGAGCAGCCGACAGTAGTAAGAGGGATATGGCATATGCAAAGTGAAAGGCGTCAGGCATCGGGAAGCTCTCTGCAGTAGCAAGTGGGGATTGTGTTGAGGCACACCTATACTTATGTGGACACAATTACGCACATATGCCAACACACAGCTGCAAGCGAGGTCACTGGCAAGGTTATGTCCCCATTGCCTCAAGTAAAAAATTGTTCCTCTCTTTAACAGAATGTAACACGAACACTCTTTCCTGTGTTACAGAAAGACTGCTGGAATCAGTCGGGTGGGTGGCTCAGTAATATATCCCACCACCAGGGCCACACAGCGCGACACTGGTGACACTTTGGCACCGCACTACTAATTTCATATCACCCTACATCAATTCACAAAGTCTCTCTTCGCAATCTAACAAACTACCTTTCTTTCTCCCACCCCAAACTAGTAAAAGAAATGCGTATTTCAATCCTCCGCGACTGTTGCACAGATTTCCACAGTGCCCTCTTCACTTTGCGCTGGTTTGCTGTGCTCTTCCATCTAAACTCTGTTTCTTTTGGCGTGTGTCCATAGCTACATTTGCTGCCATGACACCAGACAAACCTGCTATAGCTGTGATGCATGCNGCTATAGCCGTGATGCATGCAGTCCTTTTAAACATAATAAACCCGACCTAGGGCATATAGGACTTGCCCTGAAATGCATCCCATTCTCCAACCTTCTTAGCTACTAACATACATGCTATATGGCTCACAGAACAGTGAAGGAGCTCATGCTGGCATAGCGAGAGTTAGGGTTTCGCCAGAAAAAATATGCTCAGTGAATATAGGGTATAGTGATCACACTAGCTGTGCAAAAGCATCCTCCTTGTCCATCGCTTTTCTGCTATTGCGACTATCATAAATGTTGTGGATAAGATTTGAGGTTAAATTCAAATTGGTACTAGTATTTTGTTCATATAAAAGGCTTCTCTTTTGAAAGTTAAGATCCAAACAAAAGCTGTTCTCACTGTTGACCATGTAACTTTGTCAGTTGTATCAGTGTGGGATAGGTCATTGTTGGCTGCATGTACAGAAAACGAAAAATTGGTCTCTTATCTCTAGTCTATGAAAGGTTTCCTAGGAAGTCGAAATTTTAGCCAGTCTNTACAGAAAACGAAAAATTGGTCTCTTATCTCTAGTCTATGAAAGGTTTCCTAGGAAGTCGAAATTTTAGCCAGTCTGAGAGAGGAAAGTAGAGAGTGTTATTGGTGATAGTTGTAATTTTTTTTGTTTAGAGAAACAAGAATAAATACTGATTCTTTAACAGCATTTTGTGACAATTATGGCAAACATTAGTGTACATTTTACCCAAAAAGTTCNGAATAAATACTGATTCTTTAACAGCATTTTGTGACAATTATGGCAAACATTAGTGTACATTTTACCCAAAAAGTTCATTTAACAGTATCACAACTAAACTATTAGGTTCCTCGCATTAACTAATATTGCACTATTCGTGAGTGAAGTCTGTTCCTGTACCACAATTACATAAGTGAAATCCTAAAAAAATACACTTGGCTTTACTTCTGTGGTAGCAAATATAGTGCAACAGGTTATTCCATAGAAACTTTTGTACCTGCTTGTATGCAGGCTCGGTTAGTAGATCTCAAAGAATCTTCCACCCAAACTTATACGAAAAGTTGTATCATGGCCCTTATACTCAATGGGTGATATAAATGAATGTAAGCAGCTGCTCAAATTGCATTAATTCGAAGCAGCTGCGTGGTTCATATAGATGAAAACAGCTTTATACAACATTCTCGAGATAACTACTCGACAGCCTTGATCACTGAGCCACTGCTCAAGAGTTGGTAATAATAAAACAAAGACACAGCTCACCATTAAGAGCTAATGCTGGCCTTTTTGTTAGCTTTCTCATTTGGTGTCTAAACTTACTCAAGTGTGGTTGATAAACGCGATGGCTGATTTCATGTTGGTGGATCCGAAACAGAAAATAAACATATATACAAGACTCATGGACACTGATATATGCAAATATAACTATTTGTACACATTCCAATTGGTAAATGTAGAATGGCTTGCGCAACACTTTCCTCCTCAANTATATGCAAATATAACTATTTGTACACATTCCAATTGGTAAATGTAGAATGGCTTGCGCAACACTTTCCTCCTCAATCAATTTGATGTAAGAGCAACTATAAAGAGTTCAGGATGCAAATTGCAAAAATTTTTATTAAATTAAATAAAAGACACACTAAGAATGTGAACATTGAGAGATGCCCATACAAGCAATTTCCAGTATTGTATTCCATTATATCTTGAAATTAATGTGTTTGACATCCGCATTGTTGCCCCTTATCTCGTGCCATCCAGGTGAAATTGAAAGTGTTTGTATCCAAAATTACATTGCGTTTTTTTTAAAGCTATTTGTCATGGAAGTATTTATGTTTTAAATTNTGAAAGTGTTTGTATCCAAAATTACATTGCGTTTTTTTTAAAGCTATTTGTCATGGAAGTATTTATGTTTTAAATTGTTTTTTTCAAGTTTTGACTATGCAGGAAGCAGCTCCAAGTGAATGCCGCTATAGTCTGTGGCCTCACTAGCTCGCCAAATCCAGTCACCGCCAAGTGTCTCAAGGGGCCGTTCATGTTGCGTGCGCACTTCGAGGGACTTCCACTTTTTGCTTCANTCCAGTCACCGCCAAGTGTCTCAAGGGGCCGTTCATGTTGCGTGCGCACTTCGAGGGACTTCCACTTTTTGCTTCATAGAATTTAGTGTATCAATAGAAACGTAAATTTCTGCAAATGTTTGTTTATTTCTCACCCAGAGTCGCCATCCCTTCNGAATAAATACTGATTCTTTAACAGCATTTTGTGACAATTATGGCAAACATTAGTGTACATTTTACCCAAAAAGTTAATTTAACAGTATCACAACTAAACGATTAGGTTCCTCGCATTAACTAACATTGCACTATTTGTGAGTGAAGTCTGTTCCTGTACCACAATTACATAAGTGAAATCCTAAAAAAATACACTTGGATTTACTTCTGTGGTAGCAAATATAGTGCAACAGGTTATTCCATAGAAACTTTTATACCTGCTTGTATGCAGGCTCGGTTAGTAGATCTCAAAGAATCTTCCACCCAAACTTATACGAAAAGTTGTATCATGGCCCTTATACTCAATGGGTGATATAAATGAATGTAAGCAGCTGCTCAAATTGCATTAATTCGAAGCAGCTGCGTGGTTCATATAGATGAAAACAGCTTTATACAACATTCTCGAGATAACTACTCGACAGCCTTGATCACTGAGCCACTGCTCAAGTGTTGGTAATAATAAAACAAAGACACAGCTCACCATTACGAGCTAATGCTGGCCTTTCTGTTAGCTTTCTCATTTGGTGTCTAAACTTACTCAAGTGTGGTTGATAAACGCGATGGCTGATTTCATGTTGGTGGATCCGAAACAGAAAATAAACATATATACAAGACTCATGGACACTGATATATGCAAATATAACTATTTGTACACATTCCAATTGGTAAATGTAGAATGGCTTGCGCAACACTTTCCTCCTCACGCAATTTGATGTAAGAGCAACTATAAAGAGTTCAGGATGCAAATTGAAATTTTTTTTATTAAATTAAATAAAAGACACACTAAGAATGTGAACATTGAGAGATGCCCATGCAAGCAATTTCCAGTATTGTATTCCATTATATCTTTAAATTAATGTGTTTGACATCCGCATTGTTGCCCCTTATCTCCTGCCATCCAGGTGAAATTGAAAGTGTTTGTATCCAAAATTACATTGCGTTTTTTTAAAGCTATTTGTCATGCAAGTATTTATGTTTTAAATTGTTTTTTTCAAGTTTTGACTATGCAGGAAGCAGCTCCAGGTGAATGCCGCTATAGTCTGTGGCCTCACTAGCTCGCCAAATCCAGTCACCGCCAAGTGTCTCAAGGGGCCGTTCATGTTGCGTGCGCACTTCGAGGGACTTCCACTTTTTGCTTCAAATAATTTAGTGTATCAATAGAAACGTAAATTTCTGCAAATGTTTGTTTATTTCTCACCCAGAGTCGCCATCCCTTCTTCCCTAGTACTTAAACCACCTGGGGAAGCGTAAATTACACGTAATTCCGCTGTTGCCATTTTTTGCACCTTTTTGAACAACACCGCCTATCTGGCAGGCTCGCAGGTCAGAAACCATTTATGTTATCACAAACTTTGATGTAATTCTGTGAAAGAATAATTACACTGAAGTTTGCATTCTAGGTGACTTTCATTTATGCACTGTCTTAAGACATTTCGGGTCACAGATCCTCTATAACCTGCCTTCTCCTTACTTAAATCACCGTAATTCAGTTTTCTCAACTCAGAGCTTTTGCAGTTACAGGCATGTGGACCAGCCTGATTAGGCNAATTCTGTGAAAGAATAATTACACTGAAGTTTGCATTCTAGGTGACTTTCATTTATGCACTGTGTTAAGACATTTCGGGTCACAGATCCTCTATAACCTGCCTTCTCCTAACTATTTAGTGGCATTAAGTCAAAAGAGTTGAGTCTCGAAAACGTTAATGAGGCATGTGGACCAGCCTGATTAGGCCCACAGTACAGCAAGACATAAGAATCAGGTGTGAGGAACATCTGACTCTCATAGCCTGAGGTGCTCATCAATATTCAACAATTCACCGAAAGACTGCGTGCGTCCGGGCGAATGGCTTGCCATTCCCTGAGATCATCATCAATCATTGACTCCGTCCTCCGATGGGACCTGGTGCCTAGTCGGGTATCCAACCTCAAAAATCACCTAACATCTTTGTACCGTCCCTCACAACTCCACCGAACCCAACACAGCCACTGGGCGTCTCTCTAAATTTCCCTTCAAGTGAAATGCTGTTTTTTTACGTTAATTAGGTGATGCAGGATGGCATGCTGCCATATAGACCGTCTGCCATGCCACGCTCCCAACTCCATCGCATCAGCACGCACAACATGCACGAGAGCACGACGACCTCATGCAGGGCCAGTTAGTGGTGTGTAGTGCAAGTTGTGAGAGCAAGGCAGTGTTACCATTTCTCCCCTCCACCTAGCAGGAGAAGGTTGGTGAGGAGGGAATTTGAAATCAGGATTGCATGGCGAAATGAAAGCTAAATTTATTATAATTTAAAAAGATGCAAGGATGCGTGCAACATGCAATGACATCCCTGCAATATTATCTCAATATTTTGTTTTTTTTTTGNTTAAAAAGATGCAAGGATGCGTGCAACATGAAATGACATCCCTGCAATATTATCTCAATATTTGGTTTTTTTTTTTGTGAGTTACTTGTTTTCACCTCATAATGTAACCCTCATTTTGCCTTACTATTTAAACGTTATTGCAAGTGTTGTACATGTAAATTTTATTAACGAATTTTTTATATGTTTTTCTGCAAGAGAAAGTGCCTGTATTTTGTCACTAAACAAGCAAGCAAGTAGTTCTGGCGCATGACTCGCCGCCAAGCTGTTGCTGCGCCTGCCCACTGTACTTAAGTCTTCGTCCAGTCTCAAAAATTAGGCCGTATCGCACTCCGGTTGCACTAACATTTTTCGTTCTAACCATGCAGATTTAAATAGACTAAGTAATTATAGGAACCTGTTTGGTTTTCTGCACCCGGAGATGCCATCCTTTCTTCCTCGGAACTAGTATCGCATGGGAAGCTTAAGCACTTCTTAGTAATTGTTGACCATGCATTCACTCATTTTTTGTACAATTAAGCCTACCTGATGGGCATGCTGTGAGGATCTGCATTTGTTTCACTGTTCAGTGAGGTAGTGTTACATGCAAAGGTAAATATGCACCATTTTCCAAACTATGTTTTTTTATTTCTAAGCACAGCCCACGAGGCATTTCGGGGTATTGGTTCCCTACAACCCGAAGTTTATTTTCAACCGCCTAAGTACAAGCAGTTTTACCTAAAGCAGTTCTCATTTCAGTTTAAGGCATGTGGGTCAACCTTAATAGGCCCACTTAATTCAGTAATGTAAGTACCAGCCACGAGGAAGCCTGACTTCTTCAGCATCATTGGGGGCATTTTCAAGAACGCAACAACCGAGGGAACAGCATATGTCTGGGTGGGCGGGTGCACCACCCTGAGAGTACTAACAACTTCATATCGACACTGCCTGCCGATGGTGTCTGGTGCGTAGTTGGGTTACCCTTCCCAGCAATCACTCCGCACCAGACCCCGATGTGCGTTATAGGTGATTATATGTTTTTAGGAAAGTAAACAGGATTTGCTTGAGTTCAAATAAAATTCGCATTTGGAATTAAGATCATATTTCATGGTGTGCTGCATTGATTAGCAAAGTGAAAATGAAACTAATAAGGTTCTGCACTGAAGACCTATAGTTACATCAGTATTCATCACAGCATATTAAAATATGCCTTTCTCACTGGCAGATGCATCTGCAACTCGNGACCTATAGTTACATCAGTATTCATCACAGCATATTAAAATATGCCTTTCTCACTGGCAGATGCATCTGCAACTCGGTAATTGTAAATAAGCTCTTCTTTCCAGGAAACTACGAAAATAACTGCGAACTGTACTATTGAGCTAACATATTATGAAGAAATATTTTAAAATAAATGCATGTTTATATTGTGACCTTTTTTAATATTAACAAATTAAAAGGATTAATAACTTTTTAGTCAGCTGGGATATTAGGCGAGTCAATATTTTGGTAAATTTTTATCAATTTAATATAGAGATGTTTTTACAAGTTTTTGTTGCATTTAAGTTATATTTTATTTTATTGTAAAATTTTTCACCTTTGAATTTCCTTGTTTTGCTATTCCGGAGCTATAACATTCTAGTCGTGAAAATGTCACGGCGTGATCTCTGATATGCCCTCGGAAGGCCATGCTGTCAGAAGACCAGGAACCGAAGTTCCCATCACTCGTTAAGTGGGTTTGCAAAGCTAGTTGCAGCCCTACAGACTTGGGTCTAATCACTGAGTCGGTGGTGGGCTGCCATGTTTATGTTTTAGCTGGGCTCCGGGCCCGTATATATATCCGTTAACCACTGTTGTTATCTTAGTAAATTTATGTGTAGGTGTTATCGGCGAGGGGTGAAGCTCCCCGCTAGTCTCCCGAACTGGCGTGTTGTAGTGTCGTGATGTCTGTAGAACATGATGTAGTGTTGCTTGCAAGTAGCTGGTTTAACTCCCGTGTAGTATGTCGGTGAGTCCCTGCAACTTGAGTCGTTTCTCATCTATAACCCAGCTTGCCTATCATCAGTCCTTATGGCACTGCAAGCGAGGTCCGGCAATTTATTGTGTGTCGTTTGTGAAAAACGTTGCATGTAATTAGTAAACTATTCTGGCACTCTATGTACGAGGACTTTTGCCAGCTGTGGTAAAAAATAGGGTTAACCAGTGTAGATGGTGCACCTACATTAGTCTCCCGAAGGTCATAATTTGTAGATTGTCCTTAAAACTAATAAAAACTGGCCTGGCAGCCTTGAATTTAGTACTTTTTTTTAAGAGTTTCATGTCTTTTTTGTTTTTGAATATCTGTAAGTTTTGTTTGGTTCAAAAAAAAATTTTTATGTTGTATTAAATTTTGTAATTTTTATACCATTTTTAATGTAATATTTATTAGATTTTTTAAAATTAAAATTAACTGAATACTAATGTCCGTAACCCAGTCATGACCTCCCATTTGTACCTCATGACCTGGATTCCTGACGTCAGTGATTATTATATCAATTTTCTCCTGAAATTTTGTTTACAAACTTATCGTATCGTGACTCAATACAAACACCTACTTTATCGGGTATTTTCTTGATTTTACACAGCGGAACTGAATTACATTTGGAGTAACTTAATTACGTTACGGGAAAAAAAACATTTACACGGCGTCAGGTAGAAACCTTCCATTATTATAAACAAATCATTTTATTTAAATGCAGTTTGTGATCTCAGTAAACTGATTGTTATTTCCCTTTAAACAAGTAAATAATTTTGCCGCTAGATGTCAGACAATTTGCTCGAAAACACGAGTACAGTTTAGTTTCGATTCGTTGATATACATATATATCTACGACCCGTCTTCTGTTTGTTTTGATTTTTTGAACACGTGTTTGTTAATTAGAGGGTATTTTAAAGAAATAAAGATAATTATTATGAGGGAACCAATAAACTGTGACGTGATTTACACCTCGTGTGCGTNCACCTCATAATGTAACCCTCATTTTGCCTTACTATTTAAACGTTATTGCAAGTGTTGTACATGTAAATTTTATTATCGAATTTTTATATTTTTTTTTGCAAGAGAAAGTGCCTGTATTTTGTCACTAAACAAGCAAGCAAGTAGTTCTGGCGCATGACTCGCCGCCAAGCTGTTGCTGCGCCTGCCCACTGTACTTAAGTCTTCGTCCAGTCTCAAAAATTAGGCCGTATCGCACTCCGGTTGCACTAACATTTTTCGTTCTAACCATGCAGATTTAAATAGACTAAGTAATTATAGGAACCTGTTTGGTTTTCTGCACCCGGAGATGCCATCCTTTCTTCCTCGGAACTAGTATCGCATGGGAAGCTTAAGCACTTCTTAGTAATTGTTGACCATGCATTCACTCATTTTTTGTACAATTAAGCCTACCTGATGGGCATGCTGTGAGGATCTGCATTTGTTTCACTGTTCAGTGAGGTAGTGTTACATGCAAAGGTAAATATGCACCATTTTCCAAACTATGTTTTTTTATTTCTAAGCACAGCCCACGAGGCATTTCGGGGTATTGGTTCCCTACAACCCGAAGTTTATTTTCAACCGCCTAAGTACAAGCAGTTTTACCTAAAGCAGTTCTCATTTCAGTTTAAGGCATGTGGGTCAACCTTAATAGGCCCACTTAATTCAGTAATGTAAGTACCAGCCACGAGGAAGCCTGACTTCTTCAGCATCATTGGGGGCATTTTCAAGAACGCAACAACCGAGGGAACAGCATATATCCGGGTGGGCGGGTGCACCACCCTGAGAGTACTAACAACTTCACATCGACACTGCCTGCCGATGGTGTCTGGTGCGTAGTTGGGTTACCCTTCCCAGCAATCACTCCGCATCAGACCCCGATGTGCGTTATAGGTGATTATATGTTTTTAGGAAAGTAAACAGGATTTGCTTGAGTTCAAATAAAATTCGCATTTGGAATTAAGATCATATTTCATGGTGTGCTGCATTGATTAGCAAAGTGAAAATGAAACTAATAAGGTTCTGCACTGAGGACCTATAGTTACATCAGTATTCATCACAGCATATTAAAATATGCCTTTCTCACTGGCAGATGCATCTGCAACTTGGTAATTGTAAATAAGCTCTTCTTTCCAGGAAACTACGAAAATAACTGCGAACTGTACTATTGAGCTAACATATTATGAAGAAATATTTTAAAATAAATGCATGTTTATATTGTGACCTTTTTTAATATTAACAAATTAAAAGGATTAATAACTTTTTAGTCAGCTGGGATATTAGGCGAGTCAATATTTTGGTAAATTTTTATCAATTTAATATAGAGATGTTTTTACAAGTTTTTGTTGCATTTAAGTTATATTTTATTTTATTGTAAAATTTTTCACCTTTGAATTTCCTTGTTTTGCATAAGGCCTCGATATTGTAAGATCAGCACTTTTACAGTGCCGCTGATCTCTGATATGCCCTCGGAAGGCCATGCTCTCAGAAGACCAGGAACCGAAGTTCCCAACACTCGTTAAGTGGGTTTGCAAAGCTAGTTGCAGCCCTACAGACTTGGGTCTAATCACTGAGTCGGTGGTGGGCTGCCATGTTTATGTTTTAGCTGTGCTCCGGGCCCGTATATATAGCCGTTAACCACTGTTGTTATCTTAGTAAATTTATGTGTAGGTGTTATCGGCGAGGGGTGAAGTTCCCCGCTAGTCTCCCGAACTGGCGTGTAGTAGTGTCGTGATGTCTGTAGAACATGATGTAGTGTTGCTTGCAAGTAGCTGGTTTAACTCCCGTGTAGTATGTCGGTGAGTCCCTGCAACTTGAGTCGTTTCTCATCTATAACCCAGCTTGCCTATCATCAGTCCTTATGGCACTGCAAGCGAGGTCCGGCAATTTATTGTGTGTCGTTTGTGAAAAACGTTGCATGTAATTAGTAAACTATTCTGGCACTCTATGTACGAGGACTTTTGCCAGCTGTGGTAAAAAATAGGGTTAACCAGTGTAGATGGTGCACCTACATTAGTCTCCCGAAGGTCATAATTTGTAGATTGTCCTTAAAACTAATAAAAACTGGCCTGGCAGCCTTGAATTTATTACTTTTTTTTTTTAAGAGTTTCATGTCTTTTTTGTTTTTGAATATCTGTAAGTTTTGTTTGGTTCAAAAAAAATTTTTTATGTTGTATTACATTTTTTAATTTTTATACTTTTTTTAATGTAATATTTATTAGATTTTTTAAAATTAAAATTAACTGAATACTAATGTCCGTAACCCAGTCATGACCTCCCATTTGTACCTCATGACCTGGATTCCTGACGTCAGTTATTTTTATATCAATTTTCTCCTGAAATTTTGTTTACAAACTTATCTTATCGTGACTCAATACAAACACCTAATTTATCGGGTATTTTCTTTANCGGGTATTTTCTTGATTTTACACAGCGGAACTGAATTACATTTGGAGTAACTTAATTACGTTACGGGAAAAAAAACATTTACACGGCGTCAGGTAGAAACCTTCCATTTTTATAAACAAATCATTTTATTTAAATGCAGTTTGTGATCTCAGTAAACTGATGGTTATTTCCCTTTAAACAAGTAAATAATTTTGCCGCTAGATGTCAGACAATTTGCTCGAAAACACGAGTACAGTTTAGTTTCGATTCCTTGATATACATATATATCTACGGCCCGTCTTCTGTTTGTTTTGATTTTTTGAACACGTGTTTGTTAATTAGTGGGTATTTTAAAGAAATAAAGATAATTATTATGAGGGAACCAACAAACTGTGACGTGATTTACACCTCGTGTGCGTNGGGTATTTTAAAGAAATAAAGATAATTATTATGAGGGAACCAACAAACTGTGACGTGATTTACACCTCGTGTGCGTGCAACAGAACTCCACATTGCTTAGATTGGGGGAAAAATAACTTAGTGTGTTTGGGGGCCTGCAATGCTGTTGCTATTTATGACACAANCCACATTGCTTAGATTGGGGGAAAAATAACTTAGTGTGTTTGGGGGCCTGCAATGCTGTTGCTATTTATGACACAAAGGTAAATAATCACCTGTTTATGTCTTCTAACATGTTCAAACGTGCTATTTTATTATATTGATGCGAACTGGCCCCTTTATTGTTCATGTAGCATTGACAAGACGATAAGTGTATAGATCACACAATACATGCTCCCAGTTTAAAATGTCATTATCCATGTTATCCTTAATCCCAAGAAATTGCATTGTGTTGACGGCTGTGAAAACCAGGAAAATGTAAAACTTAGTGCGATAAAGCTTTAAAAGAAACCTGTAGTAACCAGTAGGCCCATATTTACATTACTGAAGGCATTAATACTCCTATTTGCAATAATCCAACATCCTGGAAAGNAGTAACCAGTAGGCCCATATTTACATTACTGAAGGCATTAATACTCCTATTTGCAATAATCCAACATCCTGGAAAGTAAATCTTTGAATGCTTGTTTACATTTTTTTCCCTCCAATCACTTGTGAAATTGATTTCTGTGGTGATAACTTTGATGAGACAAATCCATGCACATTTTATAACACCTTAGAGTGTTAATCTAACTTAGGATTGTGGGGTTTTAATCTAACCTAGGATTGTAGTATTTTAATCTTACCTAGGATTGTAGGGTGTTAATCTAACATAGGATTGTAGGGTTTTAATCTAACCTACGATTTTAGTCTAATCTAGNCTAGGATTGTAGGGTGTTAATCTAACATAGGATTGTAGGGTTTTAATCTAACCTACGATTTTAGTCTAATCTAGGGTTTTAAAGTAACAGTAAAACACACCAGATGTATATGAATTAACTCACCTTGGTAGGCGGCTGATACAATTTCACTGTCCTCTGCCAATTCAACTACCATCGTATCTCACTCGACATAACACCATGATCTTCTAAAATATCCAAGTAACACCCGCTACATAGACTAATGTAACGTACAGAAACACTTGTACTAGCACCCTCCATTTTACAATCGCAAGTCTTCACACGGTCAGGTTCGGGCGTCGCAAACCACGTGCACATAATATTCCACTCACTGCAAACTGCACTGTATCCCATGCAATGGCTTACTAAGCTATCATCTTCACGCCCGGAGCCGATAGGTGGCGTTAGCACACTTACATGACTATTCAACATGGCATCCGACGTAAACAAGGCGGCTAAACTGCTCCTACTTTTATCTATTTTATTTAGTACGGTCTATGTATTTTACCATTACACTCTCCTCAATATTAAAAAGGTAAGCTGTGCAGAACACATTTATGCTACTTTTGTGGGTCTAGGACGTTTCCTTCAGAAAAGCAGCTACTCTGAATAATTACCCAAATGGTTTAATGGGTAATTATTTTGATAAGTGGTGGCTGTGAGCAGTCTATACTCATCTAGTGTTTTTGCGCACATGGTGTAGTGTGTGTGTGTGTGTGTGATATGCAGTTCTCAGGCGGGGGCAAGGTAGTACAGACCTTGTGCGGGCACGGCGGACTGGTGAACGCAGTCTGCTGGGTCAGGCACAGGGACGGCTCCCCGAGCACGGAGCTGGTGTCGGCCTCCGCCGATGGCACGGCCAGGGTGTGGTCGAGTGCCGGCGCCAGTCGGTACGCCAGCTCTGCCGTGCTCCGCGGACACCAGCAGTCCGTGCTGCTCGTGGACGCCGTGTACCACGAGAGTGACTCCCGGCTCCTCATCGTCACAGCTTCCCTGGACGCTTCCGTCAAGTTGTGGAGGAGGTTGGACGCAGGTACTGTCGGTGTCCTGCTACTCGTGTTTGGTGTTGATACCTCGCAAGTGGGAATTGTACCACTGGGAGTGGAAACTTGATCATCACCCACTAAGGGCCCGGCTTAGCTATTGTTTGAAATGTGTTGCATTGTGTTTACAATTTTTTTTTTATGAAAATGTTATATTTTCAATATATTCTCATAAAATAAGAACACAGTTTACATGAAGTCATAATGTATGCACATTGAAAACAGTCTTATTGAGACTGTTGTATCTGAAAATACATTTGAAACTGGACAGATCTCTGAATTGAACTTATCTTCTGATGTTATACCAGTTATAATTGCAGGGCCTATGTTTTAAGCCTGGCATTTACACGCAGCACAGCAAACCATCTCAGTGCTATGTGCGTATAAGCTGTTCACTGTAAAATTAGCACTTTTGAGGCCCTAGTTATTTTTTTCTTTCAACCATTTTTTATCCTTCAACCAACTTTTTAAATCAATATTGCCTTTGAAAACAGTGTTTATATTCCACTGCACTCAGTAGTTAACGTCTAAGGTGAAAATAAAATTTATTTGTTGACTATTATTATTAATACGAAAGCTTTCAAAAGTGCTCACTTTACTATGAATAGCCTATAGTGGTGAAGATATACTCTAAATGTATGCTAGTTTCATCTTATTGCCTCCTTGCTTGTTTTCCTAATACTGTATGTGGGAAATGGGGTCCAGATATGTGGTCATGAAGACACCAAGCCATCACCATAAATCTGTCTCTCCTCTGTACTTAAGGGGCCGATCTACCCGGAGTGGTTTTCTGGATTTCAGGCAGAGAAGCAAGCGAGCAATAAAACTACCCTGGAATGCACATCAGGTGTGTGCGCCATCTCTGCTACGCGCAAGGCTCTGATCTGACGTGCAGTGTCTCGTCATGCTTTGCGTATTGACATGTGGCACGTAGTTTCACTATTTCTTTTTTGCTTCGACTCCGTATCATCACGTGCACGTCACGTGCCCCAGAAGAAATACGAACCCCGGCCAGCTGCCACCCAGGCCAGCATTCCACCTCCCGAGACACATGGGCGCCGGGAGAGCGGAATGCACTTCAAGAAATATGGTAATATAAATCACCCCCGCCTAATAGAATCCCGCGAGAGGAAAGACCAGGCGGCAACACAAGAGAGTTGCCCCCTAAGCGAGCGGCGGATACCACCCATACAGGAGGAAACTACCCCGTTTCCAGCCTTCCCCTAGAGATTGCAGCCAGTGCCGCACCACCCACGAAGGGGGGAGTCGCCCAATGGCCGAAGGAACCGGAGACACCTGGCCAGGTATATAAAAGGCCCTACACCGCCGCAGAACGGCAGTTGTTGATACCAGCAGTTCGTCTTAGCACCAGTCGTGCTAAGGCTCTCTGCTCTGTGTACTCTCCTCCACTTCGTGAGGAAACTCCCAGCTATCGCCAGTGACCAATGTCGGACTTCTTCAAGCACGCACTGCAGCCCCAGAGTCCCTCCCCCCCCAATGTGACACTTCCAGTCAACTCTCACCACCCCATCCTTCCTTAAGTCCCTTCAGGACAACCCAGCATCAGTTAAGGTCCAAGTTGTTCTAACAACTACTTAATTTGTTGCTCTAGCTCTTCAAACACGCCCTTCAGGCAGGCCCTTCAAACCGTCAGGCCCCTTCACCTCACTTTTCTCTCTTTCACATTCCGTAAGTTAATCAGTGTATTGATTCAAAGCTGGAGAGTACGGGTCACCATGTTATATGCTGAAGGAATATAATACGTCTACAGTCTAACTGCTGTCTGTTCCTTCTTGAGTGAACTGTTTGTAGTCCTTCCCGATAAGTGTCACCTCGCAAAGGAGCGGCAGGGAACCGCGGTTTGTGAACTCATTTACCGAAGCTAGAGCCTGTCCCCTAAAATGGACTTGATATACGTCACCCAAAAGACAACGCATTTGACGACCACCCATACTGTGAACCAGGTACGCAGAGGTACCTGGTGTGTGCGTACGCTTCGTGAAGGGATGGCTCACTTAATATCCTTCCTCAAGAATTTTCATAGAGGGGTGACTGAAGTAGGGTGCATTCCAACATGTTAAGACTCGGCTGCAGTACCGAAAAGACTGCAACTTTTAGGCAGTAAAATATGTTTACGGTTTTCAGTTCTTAAAAGTTATGGTGCAGCCATTTTGTAAAAGTGATCATTATGTGATGAAATACTGTAATAGTTTTCTCCCCAGTGATTACTGTTGAAAATATTTGTCATAAATAAATTAATAAAAATTGACTAGTTATTACAATCTGTGTACACAAAAAGGACAGTAGTCAATCGTAATCAGCAAGAGCACTAAACGAACGCTACGTGGGAGGGAATATATGAATGTTAGAGTTCAAAAGTGTTTACTACATGGCATTCAACTTCTTGCAGCCCCTTTGCCAGTGAAGTAGGTATGTTAAGGCTAAGATGGCCAATGTCTGGTGCAATGACAGTCTACCACAGTGATCCAGGTCTTTTTCTTAGTGGAGCCACACATACATTATGTGGGAAAAGTAGTAATACGCTGTTGGCCATGGTGTGTTTTCTTGGGGAATGCCCATTTTCGTTGCCCTTGCACTCTGTTCATTCTCCATTCTAGGGTAGCACTTCATGTTGTCCTTCAGGGGTGATGAGCACTGAGGTCTCACATCGTCACGGTGGTGTAGTGGTCGGAATACTCACCTTCGACCTAGGCAAACCGGGTTCAACTCCCAGCTGGACTACTCCCGCATTTTCACACAGGGGAATCGTGCTGGACGATGCTGCTCTNGGGTTCAACTCCCGGCTGGACTACCCCCGCATTTTCACACAGGGGAATCGTGCTGGACGATGCTGCTCTGGGATCTCCGGTTTTCCTCGCCTTTGCATTCCGGCACCGCTCCATATTCACCTCGCTTCATTCTCATCTCCTGTCAAGACCTCGATGTAAAGAGCTGCCCAAATCTCTTCACTTGCCACCACTCAGTGAGTGTTACTTTGCCCTACATTCACATTATCATGAGTTAAGGAAGAAGTAGAGAGGAGTGCAGAGATGGACAGCTCCTAACATCGAGGTCTTGAGAGCAGATGAGGATGAAGCGAGGTGAATATGGAGCATTGCCGGAATGTAAGGGTGGGGACCAGCAGCAACTCCACCAGGAATCGATCCCGGTTTCCCTAGGTGGGAGGTGAGTGGTCTAACCACTACACCACCACGGCCCCTTGTTTGCTGAGATACGCGTATAGTGCAAGCACTGGTTTTACAGACAGTATTGTACTAGGAAGTCTCTTTAAATGTATGTTATGAAACACCTTCTTCAGGTTTGTGTGTTAGTGAATGCAAGCCTATAGGTGATGGAGGGATAGTACTGGCTTGGGAAAGTTGTCGGGAGAAAACCTTGAAAACTCAGAGGAAACTGTTGTCTGCTACTGGGATTTAAAACCTGCAGTACAATTTAACCACATATAGTTTTTTTGCACAACAAAATATTATCAGTAACATACAAAATAACTAGTTTTAAAGTCTTTAGTTTATAAAACAATTTTTCTCATGAGAGAAATAGCTTTACAATTAAAAGGACTGTGTTCCTTTTCCTGTTTTTAGAACCAGTTGGTTTTTAGTGAGGTTTATTTTTGTATTTTTAAGTAACACTGTTCCTGGTAGAAACATTTTTATTACGTGACAAATTACTGAAATTGTACGTATTTGTGTGGAAAACCCAGGCAAATTTGATAACGACATTGTGAAGCAAGTGTGTAACTGAAGTTTGCTGTTGTTTCCAGAGGAGGTTCTCTGCACTCAGACGTTGTCCTTGGATCCAGGACTGTGTCTGTCCTTGCGCCTCAGTTTCCTCCCTGACGTGGGAGTTCCCATCCTCGCCTACAGTACGGACGACGCTAGAATCCATCTTCTTGCCGAGAGTTTCTCAGCAGCACCCACCGGTGATGCAAGTGAAGAGGAATGTCACGCCAGCTGCAAGTTTGTGGAAGTCGGCAGTCTCGTAGGTCACGAAGATTGGGTGCGGGCGCTGGATTTCGCAACAGATGGTAAGTAATACTCAAATTGTTGTTCATTTGATGGTGCTACTTACCTATGCTACCAAATTATGTAGAGTTTCAGTAAAAATAAATTTATCTATAAACTGCTTAATGTTGGTGAGTGATGTCTGCTTTTCAAATAACATTAAAGAAAAATTTCACATCCATAGGTTAGTGTCCATTTTTTATTTAGTGTTTTCAATAGCAAAAATGGCTGTCTTAAACTGTGGTATAGTCTATTCACTATTAAATTAGAAATTTTTAAATCAACATTTGAAAAATGTCATTACTCCTATCTGCACATATTTAAACGGGCACATGCGCGTGCCCAGTATAGTTGGTAACGATGGAGGGAAAGTGACATGTCATCGCGTTGAATTAAGGATTAGGCAAACATTTGCAAATAACAAAATTATTTATTTTGCTTTATTTTTTTTTTTTTCAATGCATGTAAGTGTGAGAACTAACAATATCTCATCCAAATCATTTTACAGTTTTTCTTGACCGATGCATTATAAAGTGGCCAGACACATGGCAATGTTAGTTTTGCACTTCACTATGTGCGTACAAGTAGATCTTAAGTCAGAGATTGCAAAAGTGGTCAGTGTATTGTGAAAAGCATATACAAGCTATTTAAATACAGGGTGATTCTAAAATCATCGGACAAACATTGAGGGGTGGTAGAGCTCACTAAAACAAACAATTATTGTATAGAAATATATGGGCGGGAGTGACGCGTTGAGACACATTTATTGTTCATGCTACACAATAAAACAACCAGGTAACTGCGGGAAGTCTCGGAGAGGGTAATTTGCTAGGGGAAGATTGCGGGCCAGTTGAGTGCGTGCTCGCAGAGACTGCGATGCGTGTGTCTGGGTCGCCCGTATTGATCCTACACTTTTATGCTTCAGATGTATTTAATTAATACTGGTAGGAGGCACTCTCCATGTTCC
The DNA here is from genome assembly GCA_002778355.1 of Clitarchus hookeri. Taxonomy (NCBI): domain Eukaryota; kingdom Metazoa; phylum Arthropoda; class Insecta; order Phasmatodea; family Phasmatidae; genus Clitarchus; species Clitarchus hookeri. Next base: position 135,614 of record NQII01002390.1, read on the forward strand.
TGGTTTAATGCTAGGATCCTAATCGAGGAATAACTTATGCACTTTACAATCCTGCACTGTACTTTCTCTTTTTAAAATTGCAAATCTGTATCACCTCAGCTGTAAATGAGAGCAATCTTAAAACATTGACTTTCTATCTTAGTAATAACATCGGTCTGTACCAAATTTTTTTGTAGTCAACTTTGCTTTGTTTTGTTTGGCAACAGACGTTGGAGATCTGCTGTTGGCCAGCGCAGCCCAGGACAACTTGATCCGATTGTGGCGTGTTTCCCCACGCCAGACCAACACAGCGTGCAAACCAAATAGAACAGATGTTCTACAAACTGAAGAAAAGAGGTTCACCGTTCGTGTTGGTGANCCAACACAGCGTGCAAACCAAATAGAACAGATGTTCTACAAACTGAAGAAAAGAGGTTCACCGTTCGTGTTGGTGATGAGGAACGGTCATTTTCATTTTCGCTGGAGGCAGTGCTTTCAGGTCACGACGGCTGGGTGTACGGCGTCTCCTGGTTTCCACAACACAATTCAGGTAGTTTTTGTCATGAAGTACTACACTTTCGATATCTGATAATCAAAAGTATGTTCAGCTCAATACATTTGAACATAGCACTTTTATTTTAAATCAAAATTCTTTATTCTGCATTCTCTTTTATAAACACCAGTTTTGCAAATATATATAAAGAGAAATTATAAATTGAATTGTGTCCTTCCACAGCAATATTGTGATGCAAGCTCTGCAATTTGTGTTGATATGGAAACAGCTATAGAGGGGTGTGATGGATGGTATTCAAGTATCAACTTTCCCACATTATTATGAACTTATTGTGGTTAAACGTGGTTTTTTTAAACACAACTATAGAAAAATATTCCTTTTCTGTAGTCACGTGTATTATAATTATGGGCATGCAAAATTCGCATTTGTGATAAAACCAATTTTATGCGAATTTTATGTTTTAAAACTAATAAACTCCTTTTTTAAATGTTTGTGATAATACAGTACTACAAAAAATGGAAAAAAACCTTTTTTAGCAGCAAATAGTTGCATATCAGTTTTATTGCAAGTTTTCATTCCACAAATTCTCAAGCGTGAGATAATATTTATTAAATAAGTGAATAAAGAAATGGAGAAATTAGGTTATAACCTCGCTTCTGCTAAGAAATCATTCCCGCAGAGGAATATCCCATGATATTTTCCTCAGCAGAAAAGATACAGGCTTTCATTATATTTCAGAACATTTGTTCTCCATCAACACAGAGACACTATAAAATTACCTTAAGTTAACCACAAAATCACTTGTTTATCCTCGGATTACNTGTTCTCCATCAACACAGAGACACTATAAAATTACCTTAAGTTAACCACAAAATCACTTGTTTATCCTCGGATTACATGCATAACGTAAACAACAAAAAGCATCCATAGAGATTGTGCAGCGCTGCTGTTAGTAAATGAAATTTCCCGTTGTTTCAACTATTGATAGTAGCTCTGAGAGAGTTTACTGGTGATCATATTGCAACATAGCGTGCCCGTGATGAACAACAAATAAGTCTTTTGGGAGCTTCTACAATTGTAGACGGAAGTATGTCAACACATTTTATAATGCATCTTTAAATTTTGTGTTGCCACCGGTTCCGGTATGGACTGATATCGCGTATGTTGTTTGTGTGAAGTTAGTGTTGTGTGAATATTTGGGCACTTTGTACAATGTAATTTTTTATTTAAAATGCTGAAACCAGCTGATACTGCAAAGCAACGTGCAACAGAATTTTCAAAACATGGCTTCTATGCAGGTGATGAAAAATATATATTTTGTAAATTTTGTAATGTGTCAGTAACTTGGGACTGTAGAGACTCGTGCATAAAGCATATTGAAAGTGAAAACACAAAAAAAGATCAACCAAAAATTTAAAGTTTCAGTTCGTAGTCTTTATGTCTCATTTTATAAACTGTCACTGTTATTTTCATGTAGTTTTGTTTGTATTTACAAAGTTAACTGTTAGCCAAAAAACACTGCTTTCGTAAAAAAAATAATACCAAGTTATAAGAATAATAACCTCAAATTCTGTATAAAAATAAACACCCAAAGTGCATGTCCCTAGTTATGGTGTAACCGAACACTGAACTGATCCATGTATACAGTGGAACCTTCCTATAATGTTTCCTCATCTATAATGCAGTATTGTTCTAGTCCTTACAGTTTCTCAATTGCAAACGTTGTTGAACATTCCCTGAATTAATGTTTTGCTTTCCTTTGGATAATGTAAGAATGCTTCGTACTAAAAATGTCATTACTTGGCACATAATCATTTTATAACTTCAATTTACGACTTATTTCGTAAGTTATTCCCATTTGTTTACATTTATGTAGTGGTTTCTGTACTTGAGTACCTGCAATGTAAATTAGATTGGAGTGTATGCTCTTCTTGCCTCTGGGATCGTATTTCAGTGATTTATCTGTACAAATTCTCTAAATCTTTCCAAGTCACTTTTCTAGGTTAATTTTATCCACTCCCGGATCAGTTTGGTAAAAAACATTTCCATCCTATGTAAAATTGCAAACAAGTTAATTCTTATAATAGTTACTGTGAAAATGAACATGAGTGGTGTTAATAAAATTAACATTAACTGGAAATCTTCACAGCAAGATAGCAAAGATGAAGCTGCAGTGAAAGTCACCCCAATTGCAATCTTGGGAATTGTTGTATATTAAGAGGGACTTGTTTCCTTCTAGTCCTATGTGAAGCAGTCAGTTTTTCAATTAGATAATTATTTATTGAAGCAAACAGCAGAACAACTACAGTGGAACCCTGTTATAACACTTCTCAAGGGGCCCAAGAAATGTCAGCCTTATTTAAGACACTACTTTGTGGACCACGAGAAGGCAGCTTATTCAGCAGGAAAATGTTATAAGATGGGATGTTGCGACAGGGTTCCACTATACCATGAAGGATTTATTTAATACTATATTTACTTGTGTAGGCTCCCAACTATAATTTTAAAGGATTCCTGTGGGGGAATTGTTTTTGTGTGGTGAGTTGTGACTTAGGCGGACTTTCCACTGCCTTGTGTTTGACAAGTACGACGCCAGGGTGATGTAACAGTCGGAGGGTGACAAACAGCGGTCTGGGGAAAACCCTTGCTTGGTGTCTGCCAAACATGTTTGGAGTGATTCCTCTTAAGAAAATACTAGCGTACAAAAATCTATATAACTTTGATTACATAAAATGCTGAGCTTTTCATTTTAAAATATCCGTTTCAAACAACATCGATAAATGATTCCAAGAATACTTTTTATCACACAAAAAATATTTTTACGTACAAGCCAGCTCTGCTATGAGAAATATGAAAACAGTCGGAGATCCTCAACAAGAGCTTCGTGTTACGACCTAAAGAGTTGGGTGAATACATAACTTTCGTGCTACGTTTTCTGTACAGCAGACAGGAGCTGAGTCACCCCAAACTCAGTCCCGACCAGGGATTATAAAGCAAATCCTAACAACCCCTTCCACCAGAGTACAAAAACACCACGGGTTTTAGATAGTTCTCGATAAAGCTTTTTTCTGTACTAGGCGAATGTGTAGATTGTCGTAGAAAGTTCTCTGTATTCTTTGTTTGCTGATTTGCCCGGGTGAGAGTCAATGAGGGCGTGTTGACGTCACAGACTGCAAGTGGTACCTCCAATTTCCACTTATGCAGCCGATGTCGGGTGGAGAAGATGATTAGCACTTCACGCTGTTCATGTGTGCTGTGCCCCCTATGGATCGCCTACGCTAGGCGAAACTCTTGCAGTAAACCATGGCCGCATGCAACCAGAGCAGTTACCGCATGTTTCTTCACGAGGGAGGGAAAGCATCATCTTGTGAATTCATTTTGCAGGCGGGCAAAACGTAACTTTTACATGTGCGGCAGTACGGTGATATAAATCAGATAGTTGGCCATCTCAGCTGTCGAGTTCAAGTTAAAGAGTGGTTTATTATGCTGCATAAAATGTAAAACGTGGTGATCCGAAATGTGTCAGATATTAGTGTACCGAGAAGTAAAAACCAGAGAATGCATAATAAAATAAACGTGCCTTCCGTAGAAAGAAACGCAAACGCCCANGTGATATAAATCAGATAGTTGGCCATCTCAGCTGTCGAGTTCAAGTTAAAGAGTGGTTTATTATGCTGCATAAAAAGTAAAACGAGTTGCTGCGAGAAAACGTGGTGATCCTAAATGTGTACCGAGAAGTAAAAACCAGAGAATGCATAATAAAATAAACGTGCCTTCCGTAGAAAGAAACGCAAACACCCANGTGTACCGAGAAGTAAAAACCAGAGAATGCATAATAAAATAAACGTGCCTTCCGTAGAAAGAAACGCAAACACCCAGCATCTGAAGAAGAGTTGTATTTGGTGGAACTCGGCTTTTGTGTGTACACATTTTATGTTTTCATGAGTCATACACCAATTTTAATTTGGTACCATTGAAAATTCAATATTTATTATGATGCACATCCCCGAACATGCACTAATATGACAATTTGCTTCCTGCATCTTCTATTTTTTGTGTTGTTAATATTACTAAAAAAAATGAGAATTTGACTTTGTCGCATTTTCAAGCACTTGCTGAGAAAATATTAAACATACTGAAAAAAAAATTTGGAAAGAATGTTTGTTTACTTTTGGAAGCAAGTTAATGTTTGAGTGACCAAAGATTAATGTGGAATGCTTTTTGTGATTGCATGCATCACAACCAATATCTTGAAACTCTTACAAGTTTGATCGCACCGCCATCTTATTGCTGACCAAGTTGCCCCAGATCACAAGACAGTAGCTGAATGTTTCCATTGTCTCTTATCTTTTTATCCGTTTGCATCGGCTGTGCATCCACTACACCTCCTGTATCTCTGGTGTTTGTGGTCGTAGTAGCCACTCTTTCATTTTGCTTTTAAGTTGACCTTCATTATTTTTTATGTTTTGAATTTCTCTGCTAAGTGAAATTGAACTATCATTAATTTTGCTATGACAGGAATAGGCCACTAGGCTACAAATTACTTTGTATTAAGGGGACAGAATACACAAGTACTCGCAGGGCGGTACGCGTGGACAGACACGCACACACAAGTCAGACAAACACATTTTCCATGCGCATGCATGGTTGCAATGTTTAGCTACCTAGACCGGATTCTTCATTTATTGAGTGGTGGTGCACTGAAGTATGTTAAGCAGTGGTTGACAAACATTGATTCTAGCAGCCAGGAGGCAAACTAGGGCGAGGCATGAAATTTGAAATGTGGCAGAGGGGTTATCTTGTGTTTAGGCCAGGCGTCTGTCTGGATTTGGTGATGTATTGGCAGGCCAGTTCCCAGCATCACAGTCCTGCACTGTCATTAGAAGGAGATAGGGCCCTCACCACTCTGGTTGTGTAACAGGAGTCAAAGTTCTCGGTGTGAGATGCTGCAACTGGCTTTCTCCTGTAAACGTACATCTAACACAGCTACGGCATGTTTGGTGTTCGCTGTGTGGCCATTCATTCTCTGTCTGAGAGTGTTGGTGGCAAGGCCGATGCAATCTGCATTGCAGTGAACGTACTGTAGCTGGTAGATAATATTTCCCGTAGCACAGTTGTAGCTGCCCTACATAGGACAAGTCTGACTGGCGAGCCTGCTGTTGAAGGAGGTGGAGGACTGAAGCATAGAACAAGAGCTGCAACGTGGCTATTGCAAGGATGAGACCCCCTGGGGGTGGTGATATTACTGACCGTGGGACTGGCTGGCAATTAGGTTTGCACCAGTTTGTTTCTAAGGTTGGGGAGTTGTGTGAAGACCAATTTGTGTAGTTTAGAGAACAAGTCTTCAGTGAGTGGTGGTGAGGCCATAATTTTGTGTCCAGAGTTGAGAGTGGTTCTGTGTTTGTTCATGCCCTCGTGGTAAGGGACTACCAGAGGGATATCCTAGATGCTGATTTCTGTTAGAGGATCTTTGGTTCAAGTGGCATGCTGAATCTGTTGGTAAGCCAGGGATCTGGGATAGCCGCTATTGGGGAATGCTTTGGCTATTATATCGCTCTGCTTGCTTCAGTCTGTTTGAGTGGAGCGAATGTGTTTATAACTCTGGTGGCAAGACTGTACTGTATAACTCTGGTGGCAAGACTGTACCGTATNTGAGTGGAGCGAATGTGTTTATAACTCTGGTGGCAAGACTGTACTGTATAACTCTGGTGGCAAGACTGTACCGTATAACTCTGGTGGCAAGACTGTACCGTAGAGATTTCTTGGCATGGGATGAATGGCAGCTGTTGATATGTAAGTANTAACTCTGGTGGCAAGACTGTACCGTAGAGATTTCTTGGCATGGGATGAATGGCAGCTGTTGATATGTAAGTATTGAAGGTGGTTGATGGATTTAATGTGAACAGCTGTTTCAAATTAGGAAAATGTGTTCATCCAACCTTTGTGCGTGTGTATCTGTCCTCGAATACTGCCTGGGAGTACTTGTGTATTCTGTCTCCTTTTTAGAATGTTATTATTATTACGTTTGTTTTGCTATCATTTTGCGACAGTGGCATCGAGGAGTCTACAACAAAACCCACCTATAGTTGAAGACAACAAAAATATTGATGTCTGCATTCATAACTTGCTAGGGTAGTCGAAGTATTGTTACAAGACACCAGAAGGGCGTATCCAAGTTCGTGGGGGATGGAGGTCTTAATAAAAATAAAATAACTGAATGTTATTTTTTATTTACTATCACAACTATTTTTTATAGCATTAAACTTTATATCTCTACTATTACACTTATTATACACAGTGGGTGGCATTCTTAAATTTTTTGTTTGAGGTCCTGCAAACTCCTCATTTATAAAAGGGGGATATCTTTTAAACCGAGCTTAAATTCATGAACAAAGTTTGTGAGACCCTCTTTCGCGAAGCGTTTGAGAGGTCAATAAGGTTTTGAGCACTGTGTGCAAGGCTAAAAATGTAAATCTCGTTTCCAGCTATCAGCAGTTAGGAACAAGGTTTCAACAAAAGTGGATTCGCCGAAGAGCACATAATTAATGTGTATGCTACTAAAGTCTGTACCAAGGAAAATGGAACAAATGTGCTTATGAAATATGAAACATTTCGCAATTGGTTCTATATATTCTGCCGAGGCATTATTCTCTCTACTGTGATGTAAATTTATAAAACTGTTACTTTAAAATTTAATAAACAAACACGAAAATGTACAACAAGCAGCGCTAATTAAACAATATGAATAGTTAGCAAACATTGAAAATATTATTTAAATGTTGTTAGGTTATAAGATGTGTTTGGTAGTCCAGTGGTTATGATGGCAGGCTTCTGATGTTATAATGTATATGCAAATCCTAATCCAGAAAGAAATTTTTTAAATTTATTGTTTTAATATTATATTTCTTGCAACTCAAACACTACGGAACTTATATTATTTTCCTCCAAAACACTTCACNTTTATTGTTTTAATATTATATTTCTTGCAACTCAAACACTACGGAACTTATATTATTTTCCTCCAAAACACTTCACGAACAACGAAAATCAATTAGAAATTTTACAGATAGTTCCATGGAATTTGTGAAAAGTTCCTTTCTATAAAAAANCACGAACAACGAAAATCAATTAGAAATTTTACAGATAGTTCCATGGAATTTGTGAAAAGTTCCTTTCTATAAAAAATAATTAGGCCTACTCATAGACATAGAAAACTGTATGATACTAGTTCTATTCCTAATTTAGCTGAGATTTTTTTAACCTATTTACTTGGTAGTCATTAAAATAAGACTTATGCTGCATCAAACTGATACGCATATGTAACAGATGAATATAATNCTATTTACTTGGTAGTCATTAAAATAAGACTTATGCTGCATCAAACTGATACGCATATGTAACAGATGAATATAATTGTACGTAATCCAACAGTTTTTGAGGTAAGTTTTTTGATTTTCTGTATTATTTTCTACGCCTCCATTTCAGTCAGTCAATAATAGTATGTTGCCACTTAAAAATAACACTGGTCAACAAAAAAAAAGTTATTTCTTTCACAGGGACTAAATAACCAAAATCTNGCCACTTAAAAATAACACTGGTCAACAAAAAAAAAGTTATTTCTTTCACAGGGACTAAATAACCAAAATCTAACTATCTTTACCATGCAGAGTTCAAATATGTTCTGAGATTGTTTCCATCAGGCAGGTTTTTTTTGTGGCACATGTTTAAAGTTTCAAAAGAATTAGTACTTACGAAACACTAAATCATAAATATACGTCTAATTTATGCGTACCTTAAAAGTTTTATATGATAATTTTGCGTTCGGGATGTCTCTCTTCATGGTCCAGCAGTAGTCGGCCAGCGTATTGGGACTCCATTTGCCTTGGTANGGGATGTCTCTCTTCATGGTCCAGCAGTAGTCGGCCAGCGTATTGGGACTCCATTTGCCTTGGTACCTCTTTTCCATAGCAGAAATCTGCTGACGAAAACGCTCACCATGTTCATTAGAGATAGCCCCAAGATTTTCAGGGAAGAAGTCTAGGTGAGAGTCGAAGGAGTGGATTTTCAAAGACATTCCTTTATACGACGTCAGAAGATCACTCACTATTTCACTATAGTTTTCTTCTTTATTACTGTGAAGAAACCGACAACAGATATTTTGAATGATTTCCATGCTGATTTTTCCGGCGGATGTTACAGTTCCTCAAAATGTTCATCATTCAATATTAGTGATCTTATTTGCGGCCATATAAATATTCCTTCCTTCAATTTTGCATCGCTTATTTTAGGAAATTTAGATTTCAGATACATAACTGCAGCATAACTTTTATTCATTGCTTTTACAAAAAAATNTCGCTTATTTTAGGAAATTTAGATTTCAGATACATAACTGCAGCATAACTTTTATTCATTGCTTTTACAAAAAAATATATAAGCCCCAGTTTTATATGCAGGGGAGGTAAATACACCTTTTCAGGATCCACTAATGGGGTACTTNAAAAAAATATATAAGCCCCAGTTTTATATGCAGGGGAGGTAAATACACCTTTTCAGGATCCACTAATGGGGTACTTGTTACATTTTCATGGCCAGGAATAAGAGATTCACGTGTAGGCCATTGTTTCTTTATGTAGTGAGACTTCCTATCCCTGCTGTCCCATTCACNGATTCACGTGTAGGCCATTGTTTCTTTATGTAGTGAGACTTCCTATCCCTGCTGTCCCATTCACACAAAAAAAAAAGCAGAATTTTGTGTATCCACGTTGCAAACCTAACAATAAAGCTATGACTTTCAAATCACCACAGATANAAAAAAAAAGCAGAATTTTGTGTATCCACGTTGCAAACCTAACAATAAAGCTATGACTTTCAAATCACCACAGATATTCCAGTTATATTAGGTATAGTTAATTTTTTTCTAACAACAATTTCATATTTTCATATGTCTCTTTCATATCTCTGGCATGTACGACAGGTACTTATGGGCATTCATTCCCATTATGCAGTAGTACAGCCTTCAAACTATCTTTCGATGAGTCTACGAACAATCGCCACTCATCCGGCTGGTGTTGATGTCCAAGAACCCGCCCTGTATCTCACAAGGAGTGAGTAGCAGCAAACAGAAGTATATTACGTGAAAATTACTGCCACAAGAAAACTATGCCTGATGGAAGAAATCTGATTACATATTTGAATTCAGCATTAAAAAAACTGGACTAGGGTCGCTATTCAGTTTCTTTGTGAAAAGAATCATGTTGACTAGTGTAATTGTATCTTTCGGTGCATTATATCTCAGTTATCGAAACCATGTAAGGCATGCGCCATTTTTATAAGTACAAGGAGAGGTTAACGGAAATGAATGTGAGTCGTTTATGGTAGGTTNCATGTAAGGCATGCGCCATTTTTATAAGTACAAGGAGAGGTTAACGGAAATGAATGTGAGTCGTTTATGGTAGGTCAAGGTCTCTCGTAACTTTGAGAGTGTCCACAACTGCAACCAACAAGCAAACAACATGCTTATCATTCGGTACGCATCTTGTTTTCCTGCCAAAACAAGATGCGTACCGAATGTGGCTCGCATCTTCATCGCAAAGTGACTTTGAATACAANATCTTGTTTTCCTGCCAAAACAAGATGCGTACCGAATGTGGCTCGCATCTTCATCGCAAAGTGACTTTGAATACAAGCCAAAAAGCAGAATATATTTTTAATGTCTATATTCATTACAGTTACTTAATTCACACTCATTATACACATATTCAAGCTATCCATCGCCATCATTCCAAATGCCTTAAACTCACGCATCCATTTCATAAGTCCCGCCTGTCAGTCTCGCTCTCCACTGTACTGATGCTAGCAGTCGGCAGACTTCACTCTCATTGGTTACTCGCCACCACTCTATGCTCTGCTGGCTCCTTGCTTCATTGTATTTGCACACCTGTCGCTTATGGTCGCACAATACGTCAAACTCTAAACTGTCTGCTCGGAGGCCCGTCACAACTAAGTAGTCTTGTTGGCCCAATCTAGAAGTTTCTTCTCACCCCTTGTCTCGCTAGATAGGTCAGAGCAATGACCATAACTTTCTCTCAAAGATAACGTCAGAAATTCAATCAGCTGAAGGTCAGGGGTGCACGAGTCGCAATAGGCTTATCGTGGCGGCACGCGGCGGCTTTCCGTTGTAATTGCCGCCCGCTTCTCACGTTATGNCACGAGTCGCAATAGGCTTATCGTGGCGGCACGCGGCGGCTTTCCGTTGTAATTGCCGCCCGCTTCTCACGTTATTGCTCTGTACTGACCTTCACTTGCTCGCACAGGCCTGGGCAAGTGAAGCAATGCAGACCAGTAACATGTAATACTGNTGCTCTGTACTGACCTTCACTTGCTCGCACAGGTCTGGGCAAGTGAAGCAATGCAGACCAGTAACATGTAATACTGCCCTTTCTCAAATCTGTTCATCCTGGAAAGACTCTGCAACAACTGGACCTTCGTACAGTGCCAGTCGGTCGGTGTGGCTCGCCTTCGGTTTCGTCCAAGAGCCTTGATGACAAATCAGAAAGAACACATCATTCATGTTCTTCAGAATCCTAGAGGGACTTGCCNTTTCGTCCAAGAGCCTTGATGACAAATCAGAAAGAACACATCATTCATGTTCTTCAGAATCCTAGAGGGACTTGCCCAACATTTCTGCAGCTTTGAGCAGGACCCTTTTCGACTGTGTGGGTTGCACACCCGCACCAGTTGTCCTTCTTGAAATACCTCCCTACATTCTCCTGTCGTACAGGGTCTTCATCCTGTCACTATATATTTAAGGCTCTTGCTGTGTGTGAACAACCACAGAAAAGTCTTGTAAACACTTGGTAGTTTCCACCGCTGCTATGTTGGCCTCGTGACCTGACCTCAAGTTAGGCATATCAGTTGAAAGGGGTTTTTGCTGCAGGTCTAGCAATATGCCAGTTTACTCTACGCCCCTCTTTGCAGTAATGCTGGATTCCCTCATTGTATTAGAATAAGGTCTGTGGTGCCTTACAGGAAAACTATTCCTTTCATTATCAGTTTCAAATGATGATGCAACTATAGAATTTCCCCTTTNCTGTGGTGCCTTACAGGAAAACTATTCCTTTCATTATCAGTTTCAAATGATGATGCAACTATAGAATTTCCCCTTTCACCTTACTTTAAACTACGTCAACCAATCTGAAAAGTGTTGGTTCGTGGGGTGGATGCCACAGGTTGTGGCTTTATCCTCGTCTGACGTACCCTGAAACACTGGTCGCTCCTGTCGACTGCTTCAATNACGTCAACCAATCTGAAAAGTGTTGGTTCGTGGGGTGGATGCCACAGGTTGTGGCTTTATCCTCGTCTGACGTACCCTGAAACACTGGTCGCTCCTGTCGACTGCTTCAATCTCCTTCTCGAGCTCACGTAGCCAGTTCTTCGCCTCCCGAAGCACGTCCTCCGTGCGAGGGGTTATCACATCGCTCGCTCCACGTCATGGGCTTCTTTCACTGCTATACGGCACAGCGTGCGCAAGACGTCTGGATAGCATACACACGTCACCGTGTGTATTTTCCAACTGCCTTGTGTGTGCAGCTTGTAGCCTCAGCTCATCGATGCAGTTTCTCAGTTGTTGGGCATATGCATAAAGCTCACAAATTAATTCATGCAAGTGCTTCACAGTGTTCATCGAAGCCATTTGTTCTCCATCCCGCAGCCTATTTTCCTTTGCTGCTGCTTCTGTTCCTGCTGTTGTTGTGGCCAGAAGGATGTTGGGTGCCCTGGCTCTCCACATGACTAACATTCTCGCTGTTTGCATGGGGAGGGGGGGGGGCAACATAGCTCTGTAGCGCAAACTCCAGAAGCAGTGTTCCTCACAGCTATCTGCAACTCCTTCAGTGTCTTTTTCATGCTGTCTTCGTCTTTGTTTGGCATAACCCCTCATCAGGACGTCGACCCCTCTCTCTCTGACTCCACCTCCAGTTCTCGAGCCAGTGCATCCTGCATGTTGTGGGGTGCAGCTCTGTGTCGGTGATGGCATCGATGAAGAAGCTGACTGCGATCAGGTATGCTTCCTCGAGGTACCACATAAAGTCTTGCCATGGCTCCTGCAGTGACTCGCCTGGTCGCTGGGTGCAGCTTCGCAGCTGTACATTGTGAGTATGTCGCAGGTATCGGTCGCCGATACGTAGCTCCAATGCCGACACCAGTGTGGGGTACTCCAGTGGATGTCGCTCTGGCAGAGATTGTAGTATGCTCAGTGCAGGGCCTCTAACTACAGCCACGAGGTAGTGAGCCCGCTACTAGGCTCACCAGCCATTCAGGGTGGCGACAATTTCAAACTGGTGTTGTTACTCCCGCCAAGATGTCTGGCTATCATAAATGGCGAGCTTAATTGAGACCCCCTTCCCCACTCATGGCTACGCGACTCCAATGCTGCAGAGCAGTTGGCTATCCTGTGCGGTTGCTGTATTGTTTACGATGTGCACTGCTTCCCCACTCTCCTCAGCTGCTGGTGTGTGATAGAACCCTGCTGTTGAAGAAGTTCCTGCCATTTCGTTCTCAACACTGCCCATCCTCCTTCTGACAATAGCCATCCTGTCGTTTACACTGTTCATTTTTTAAATTTACAATGCCCATTCTTTCATTTACACTGTCAATTCTTGTATTCACTAACTTGTTACTGCCTTCTATTTTCCTTTCTTACATCGGTTATCTGGCTGTGTACATTCTCGTTAGCAATTTCTGTTACACTACTAATTTGGGTATTTACAGCTTCGTTCACACTATTAATTTTGTTATTCGCTTGTACAAAACTAACAATCTTAATTTTTTTACCTACAGCTATTACGGTTAATTAATTTGTTTTAATATCACTTATTACTAGAGAGGGTTGAAAATAGCATTTACGTATGTAGTTCATGGCTTTTATTTTTTGTTTCATTGCATTTATTAGCATTTATAAATTCTAGAGAGCAGTGACATTAAGCAAATGATTTCCTTATGAGAAAATAATTTTTTCCTGGTGAACTTAGCACCTGCATCACACTAAATGAAACTGTACTAGAATAATAACAAAACCAAACCTTGCTGCTGATGAGATTTAATCCAGTTCCAGTAATAGTGTTGTATTTAATTCAGAAGGAAATTTCCCTTTTCTTCTAAGTTAAGTACCCTTGTTAGCAAAACAAGGATGTTTCATAAACAATATGAAAACTTACCAATTTATATCCACTGTTCAATATTTGTGCAAAGTAAACGAGGAATTTTACATTATTTTCACACGTATTCCGTGTAAACATCCCACCCCTATTTTTAGCAACAACATTTATTTAAATATGGGGGGCTCTCACTCGTGTAAATTAATTTGTGTGTTTCATCAAATATTCCTTTCACAAATTAAATTAACAAATTTTGGTTTGCCTTCTTGAATTATGTTTTCCTGCTTTTAACACCACTTCCTCATAGTTCTCTGAAGGACATTATAAACTGGTCCTACTGTATTTTCACTAATGTTAGCAGGTTAATAGGAAAACCAGTGCCATATCTTTTCCTCTTATTTCAATCATAATCTTAAAATTAGAGGCAAATCGAATATGTTAATTTTTTAATCTATTTTAGTGTAAAAACTGTTGTATTCAAATAATTTTGCATTTCCATGTAAGGTGCCTAAGGTACATTTCATTGAATGCAGGGCAATGTTAATACTTTAAACTAGCATGTGGTCTGTGACAGAATACACAGTGAGCTGAAATAAGAGCGCAAACAAGGCTTTAGAAGTACTCATTCAACTGCTAAACAAGTTACATTAGATTTATCCAGTATAATAAACTTTACCTTTCACTTGCATAGATAGACACTGGACCTGACATGCCATGGCTAGTAATAAGCGTGCCTACGTTACTACTCTGAGGTGAGGCCTTATAAAGAGACTGGAAGTGTTGTTTTATAACAGGAAGTTGCTGTCTGATGATTATGGGAAATGCAATTTGTGTAGTGAGAGGTGTTTGGCATAGGCCTCGACAAGCAGAGGGAGGTTGACATTCTGCTTGCGAAGCCTCAGTTTCCTAGGAAATGAACTCACTGCATAGCATTTCAGTTCCGCAGGATGCAACTGAGTGTTAGACGCTGTGTCAGTTTCCAGGCACCACTGCACCATCTATAGCGTTCATTCCAAGTTCGTTAAATAAAGTGGATGACAGTAAATTACTGTTTGAATTATTGGAGCCTATTGAACGAAACAATTATGATTGATGTACGTGTTCAATTTAAACTTCAACATAAAATGTAAAAATCAAGAGTGCCATTGATGTATTCAGCAGTGCTTGAGTGCACCTCAAAAATATTTATGAAATGATGTTCAAACATTTAAACAGTATTTTCAGGGGTATCAGGAGAGTTGTTTGAAAGTCCTCTCACTTTCTAGGAGATTTGATGAGATACAAATGTAATTGCCACAGTAACACATCAGCATACTGTGTTTTTAGCCTCTCAAGTTTGTACTTTGTAAATAATGTAATGCATATTGCAGTACCTCGTCCAATAGTATATCATTCTCTTGATGTGTGAATTTTACCAAAACATTAAATGAAGCTTTAAGCTACACTGAAATGCAAGGGAACCAACAGAATTACTGCACTTATTTCTCCAATGTATAGGATATTGCTGAACGAGTAGCTTGATTTGTAACACGGCAGATAGTTGAGCCTCTGGCATATCTTCTCACTGCTGGTGTTGAGATAAGCAGTGCCTTGAAAATAACACTTTTTTTTTGTACTGTGTTACAATTAGGCGCGTGCGTATGCTGAGGTAGTCGCGCAGTTCTTTGAAACCAAGGCTGTCTACTTTACTGGAAGGTCGTAACTGTATCTAGGAAACTAACGCCAGCCCTGGGTGTGGTGTAGACAAGAACTCTTTTATTATTAACATTTTTTAAAAATCAAAATCTCATGACATTACATTATTTGATACTACTGCTGTTTTTCACAAATTGAGATAAAAAAACACCTCTTCAATATATCTATAGTGCATGAGTCGCATCTGTTAAACCAGAATTTATTATATACAGTAAATTTCAGTAATAATACTGTATGTATACCCCTACAGTTATTTTTCCAAGAAATTTTTTTTGTGCTCATTGTGTCTTAGAGAGAGAGAGAGAGAGAGAGAGAGAGATATAGATATAGAGAGAGATANTTTTTCCAAGAAATTTTTTTTGTGCTCATTGTGTCTTAGAGAGAGAGAGAGAGAGAGAGAGAGAGAGAGATATAGATATAGAGAGAGATAGAGAGAGATAGAGAGAGATATAGAGAGAGATAGAGAGAGATGGAGAGAGAGAGATAGAAAGAGATAGAGATAGATNGGTAGACGCTGCGTCAGTTTCCTAGGAAATGAACTCACTTCAGTTCCGCAGGATGCAACTGAGTGGTAGACGCTGTGTCAGTTTCCAGGCACCACTGCACCATCTATAGCGTTCATTCCAAGTTCATTAAATAAAGTGGATGACAGTAAATTACTGTTTGAATTATTGGAGCCTATTGAACGAAACAATTATGATTGATGTACGTATTCAATTTAAACTTCAACATAAAATGTAAAAAATCAAGAGTGCCATTAATGTATTCAGCAGTGCTTGAGTGCACCTCAAAAATATTTATGAAATGATGTTCAAACATTTAAACAGTATTTGCAGGGGTATCAGGAGAGTTGTTTGAAAGTCCTCTCACTTTCTAGGGGATTTGATGAGATACAAATGTAATTGCCACAGTAACACATCAGCATACTGTGTTTTTAGCCTCTCAAGTTTGTACTTTGTAAATAATGTAATGCATATTGCAGTACCTCGTCCAATAGTATATCATTCTCTTGATGTGTGAATTTTACCAAAACATTAAATGAAGCTTTAAGCTACACTGAAATGCAAGGGAACCAACAGAATTACTGCACTTATTTCTCCAATGTATAGGATATTGCTGAACGAGTAGCTTGATTTGTAACACGGCAGGTAGTTGAGCCTCGGGCATATTTTCTCACTGCTGGTGTTGAGATAAGCAGTGCCTTGAAAATAACATTTTTTTTTTGTACTGTGTTACAATTAGGCGCGTGCGTATGCTGAGGTAGTCGCGCAGTTCTTTGAAACCAAGGCTGTCTACTTTACTGGAAGGTCGTAACTGTATCTAGGAAACTAACGCCAGCCCTGGGTGTGATGTAGACAAGAACTCTTTTATTATTAACATTTTTTTAAAAATCAAAATCTCATGACATTACATTATTTGATACTACTGCTTTTTTTCACAAATTGAGATAAAAAAACACCTCTTCAATATACCTATAGTGCATGAGTCGCATCTGTTAAACCAGAATTTATTATATACAGTAAATTTCAGTAATAATACTGTATGTATACCCCTACAGTTATTTTTCCAAGAAATTTTTTTTGTGCTCATTGTGTCTTAGAGAGAGAGAGAGAGATAGAGATAGAGAGATAGAGACAGAGAGAGAGAGATAGAGAGAGAGATATATATATAGAGAGAGATAGAGAGAGAGAGAGAGATAGAGAGAGAGAGAGATAGAGAGAGAGAGATAGATAGAGAGAGAGATAGAGAGAGAGAGATAGATAGATAGATAGAGAGAGAGAGTGTGTGTGTGTGTGTGTGTGGTTTTATATATATATATATGTCAGTTTAGCTGAAGGTATTTCCTTTAAAATTTAAGAATGGTATTTTCTGACATGTGCCTTTACCTTTCAATACCAGAGAATGTCTATGCCTTTCGCAAGCATGGAGGCAAGACAAAGGCTGCTGCCATAAAGGCACTCAGGCTAGGTACTCTATAGGGGTTGGATCTGATGCACCTATGATACACGCATGCCTTCTTAGCCAAGAGGAAGCCAAGAGGGGGAAGTAATGCAGAAAGCATTACAGTAATTGCCTGCTCTCTTTGCTATGCCACTGCACTGATCAGACCTGAGGCCTTGGGAACAATACTGCAGTGTAAAGGCCATTTCACACGATCAAATATTTATTGAGACAGCGAATTTGGGTTAACGTTTGCGAGACTGTAGTTGTAGCTATTATCAAACTTTGGATATCATAGCTAATATAACTGGAACTAAAAGTAAATTGGGAAACTTGATTGACAACACACTTTTATTCGCCAACAACTCAATAATGACTATTGGTTGCAAAGCAGTAATTCTGCTATTACTGATACTTAACAATTGTGGAATAATGTAAGAATTGGTTAGTAACTATTCATGCCCGTCCCACTTTTTACTTTTTTTTGTTTTATTAATACAATATAGTAACAACACGGAAACAAGGAAATGGGTTTTCGGGTGAACAATATGGCATATCATTTACGTAGACGAATGATTACCGGCCGAATAGAAATTACTGGTACTCAAAATCGCTGTACGCAAAATATATGTTACTTTAAAAATTATGCAGAACTCGCAGAAAAATAAAACTATTGGTATCTGTTGTTAAATTTGTTACATATTACACACGAAAGCTATTATTTACTGGCTGCTAATGCTTCGGGAAAGAGCGGACAGATGGTGCGCATGACAGGGCGAGGTGTGAGCCGTTTGTGTTGCTCAACAGGTAGCAGCACGTGGTCCTGCGTCTTGATTCCGTCTTTTTAAAAGTTGACTATTCTTCTATTACTGGCTCGTAACGACACAAAATAAAAATATATTTCATCAAATTATAAAAAAAAAAAATTCAACCATATTATGCAATATTTCTGTTTGCTTTTGGAATTAATATGAAGCACATATGAAAAGCATTGATGGAGAGTAGGGATACGATGTGAAAAAGGTTTTGTAGTTGGGTTTCATTTGGATACGGATTGTTTTATTGTGTATATCATTTTGAACACCTATACATTACTACTTCATCATGAAGTTTAGTTTGTCACACTAACAACCACTGTTTTGTGACTACGTAAAATAAAATGTATTAATTAAACTAGGAACTCTTTTTTATCGCGTATTTTCTGCTTGTCTGATGTGCGTCGGCAGTGCACTCAGAATAGCCAACATAATATTAACTTTTATTTGTTCATGCATCATCTGATACAGGATTTTGTAACTGGCACTTTGTTTGTTTCGTATACTCAAGTTGCCACTCACTGATTGTGAAAATCTCGCCAACTTAAATGAGACAGACAATAATTGGTTCCCCATGATAAATTTTCTTCATACGTCCCTAANAGGCACTCAGGCTAGGTACTCTATAGGGGTTGGATCTGATGCACCTATGATACACGCATGCCTTCTTAGCCAAGACAAAGCCAAGAGGGGGAAGTAATGCAGAAAGCATTACAGTAATTGCCTGCTCTCTTTGCTATGCCACTGCACTGATCAGNAGCCAAGAGGGGGAAGTAATGCAGAAAGCATTACAGTAATTGCCTGCTCTCTTTGCTATGCCACTGCACTGATCAGACCTGAGGCCTTGGGAACAATACTGCAGTGTAAAGGCCATTTCACACGATCAAATATTTATTGAGACAGCGAATTTGGGTTAACGTTTGCGAGACTGTAGTTGTAGCTATTATCAAACTTTGGATATCATAGCTAATATAACTGGAACTAAAAGTAAATTGGNTTGCGAGACTGTAGTTGTAGCTATTATCAAACTTTGGATATCATAGCTAATATAACTGGAACTAAAAGTAAATTGGGAAACTTGATTGACAACACACTTTTATTCGCCAACAACTCAATAATGACTATTGGTTGCAAAGCAGTAATTCTGCTATTACTGATACTTAACAATTGTGGAATAATGTAAGAATTGCTTAGTAACTATTCATGCGCGTCCCACTTTTTANGCTATTACTGATACTTAACAATTGTGGAATAATGTAAGAATTGCTTAGTAACTATTCATGCGCGTCCCACTTTTTACTTTTTTTCGTTTTATTAATACAATATAGTAACAACACGGAAACAAGGAAATGGGTTTTCGGGAGAACAATATGGCATATCATTTACGTAGACGAATGATTACCAGCCGAATAGAAATTACTGGTACTCAAAATCGCTGTACACAAAATATATGTTACTTTAAAAATTATGCAGAACTCGCAGAAAAATAAAACTATTGGTATCTGTTGTTAAATTTGTTACATATTACACACGAAAGCTATTATTTACTGGCTGCTAATTCTTCGGGAAAGAGCGGACAGATGGTGCGCATGACAGGGCGAGGTGTGAGCCGTTTGTGTTGCTCAACAGGTAGCAGCACTTGGTCCTGCGTCTTGATTCCGTCTTTTTAAAAGTTGACTTTTCTTCTATTACGGGCTCGTAACGACACAAGTTAAAAATATATTTCATCAAATTATAAAAAAAAAAAATTCAACCATATTATGCAATATTTCTGTTTGCTTTTGGAATTAATATGAAGCACATATGAAAAGCATTGATGGAGAGTAGGGATACGATGTGAAAAAGGTTTTGTAGTTGGGTTTCATTTGGATACAGATTGTTTTATTGTGCATATCATTTTGAACACCTATACATTACTACTTTATCATGAAGTTTAGTTTGTAACACCACTGTGACACCACTGTTTTGTGACTGTGTAAAATAAAATGTATTAATTAAACTAGGAACTCTTTTTTATCGCGTATTTTCTGCTTGTCTGATGTGCATCGGCAGTGCACTCAGAATAGCGAACGTAATATTAACTTTTATTTGTTCATGCATCATCTGATACAGGATTTTGTAAATGGCACTTTGTTTGTTTCGTATACTCAAGTTGCCACTCACTGACTGTGAAAATCTCGCCAACTTAAATGAGACAGACAATAATTGGTTCCCCATGATAAATTTTCTTCATACGTCCCTAATTTGTAACAACTTCAATATATATGCACACAACTCTATTATTATGAAATTACTTCCATTTATATTGTCAGGAAAGCTGTGATTGACTATTGAATTTTTTGATTGAAAGAAAATTTCGAACCTGTACAAAATGAAAATCTTGAAGAAAAACGACACTTTCAAGAAATTAGATGAGAATATGGCAGTGATGATTATGACATTCATAAGACGTCATATAACTTCCAATGAACTACGTACTAATTCAATAAGGGTTGAAGGTTATTTGAAGAAAAAGTTGATGGTGTGAAAGGACCTTAAAGGAACTGACACACTGAAAAATTGTTTTCATGATCAAGTCGTGCGTTTGTAATAAGTGGGTTATACCAGAGCTGGCCCACATTTCACTCGCCTGCAGTTACCCCAGCCACAGTGGGACTGAGGTTCTTGTTGTTACAGCGCAGTTACTGTACTGGCCACGGAAGTTACTACGCTGCCTGACGAACTCAAGTAAACCCCGGAAACTGTGTGAGAAACACAAACTCTCTCTCCGTCCTCCGTTCCTAACTCTTTCTTATCGATGCAGCAGCTTCAAGGTTGTGCACACAGTTCGGACATATGTACGAGCAGTTAAGATTACATGCAAACTGAAGATTTTCCTAAGCATCTGCTCTGTTTATAAGAGTTAACATGGTCGACGAATCCACACGCGACAACAGACATACCAGTGGAATCGAGGAACGTTGTGAAGAAAGAGAAAATATGTGGCAGGGAAAACAGGGAAAAGTTAGGGAATGTTCGCCTGGATCTGGGAAATATATAAATAATTGCTACTCTTGAAATGTTGTGAGCTGTGTAAATATAGGGTAATGTAATTATGAGCATGTGCATTTTATAATTTCAGTTTTTATGTTTGTGAACTGTCAATAATACATCTTTGCCAAGTGACATAGTGCCTATATGTACAAAATAAAGTATTTGTGTGTTTGTAATGGACACCCGTGTGAAGTCAAAAGCGTGTATTGCGAGAGATATCAATGAGACAAATGAAATGTTGGCCATGGTTGCTTGATCTGTTGCAGTGTAATTCAATTCTGCTTCACTGATAGCATGTTTGTTCTGTCAGTGGTGGAAAAATATGGTATTGGAAGGTTTTGGTTCTGAAAATAGGCGAAGGAAAAGGAAAATGGTAAGATTTTGTCTGGAAAAGTCAGGGAATCTCAAAATGAAACTTCAGAGGACATCCTGTAGTTGCAATCCTTTGTAATTTTTGGGCGGTAATAATATGTGTAGTGAAACAGACTGCCCTGTTCAAATACCCCCCCCCCCCTAACGCCTTCACACCCTCAGTCAAGTGTGTTACACTGAAGGTGATCACAAAGCGCTACATTGCGAGTATTTAAGATAAGTTCTTGAAGCAGCACTGCCTTCCTTTATCGACGGACGTGACTTGTAAGTAGCTTCAGTATTGTTGATAAACATATCTACAGTAAATATCCAATGCATCAATTTCTTTTCTATTGTTTTGTACCTATCTACGTTTAGTGTATTTTGAATGGTCTTGAGAAATTTCCCATTAAAAAAATGTTTAAAATGTCAACGTAATTTGTTTTCTAAACTCTTATTTTCCCCGCATCAACAGCTTTGTAATTCTGGTCCAACTACCCATTATTTACGTGTATTGATTGATTTCAGTGTTAATATTTACCCATTGCGCAGTGACTGAATAAGTATCAGGAAACAAAAACAAAAACATTCATACCGCAATCAATCACCAATGTGTCTACAAGGTCACATATGATCTTCACACGAGGGAAATGAGGTGGAAGTTGCCATTGGCTGACGGATTTTCTCGGGTTGCTTCCATTTTACCTGCCTGTGCATTTTGTAATGTTTCTGCTCTGTCTCCATCTTGCTTCGCCCCTGGGTGCTAAGTGACCTCTAAATCTCTTAGCTGATTGCAGTTGTAGTGTAGGAGATAATATAGAGTTTTATAAAGCTGAGCGAGGTGACACACTGGCCAGTCAGTGGACTTGTGCTTGGCAGAGGATCCAGGTTTGATTCCTGGTCTCGCCATCTTGATTCCGGTTTTCCATGGTATTCAGAAATCACTCGATACGAATACTGGGATGATTCTGGCCATGGCATATTCCTTCCCCATTCCTGCTGCTGTGGGGAACTAGCTGTGGATCTAACGACCTCGCTGTCTGTGAGAGTCAAGCCCAGCATGCCTGCCTATGTACTGACACTTTCAGAAAGTCATGAATGTTTGCTGAACTTTGTGATTGCTTATTGATCTACAGTAGGTTTTCTTTAAATATGTTACAACATTTGGAAAATGTGTTAGAAAATATACACACAGCTTACAACCTAAAGTGATCACAGTAAACTCTTGATTTCAAGCCCTTTCATGGTTCCCAGGATAAGGGTTGTTACTTAGAATTAGTGGTTATTCGAAATACCTTTTCAATGAAATTTTTTTTCGTGGTTCCCCAAAAAGGGATTTTTATTTCAAGAGGCTGTTCCAGGGATCTTCAAAATGAGAGTTGACTGAATTAAGAGAGTTAAATGCCTTCAAAAAATTGCAAAAAATAATTAAACTCTTAATTAAAAATATTAGAAATTACTAGAGAGGAAAGAAAACAAATGTGGACAGTGTATACTGTAATAAGCTAAGCAACCTCTGAAACTTTAAGTACAGATAAGATATCCCATCAGTAACAGAATACTTAGGGGTTGTAGTTATCATGTCACATTAAATGTTGTACCCCTGAGCATTTACTGAATTTTCAAGACAGATTATTAATCACTATGCCTAAATGTAAAAAACAAGCTCCTTGTTACAGTTTAAGCCTCTCTGTTTCCAAGAAAACAATCCCTACAACCCCTGTGTATTTTGTTGCTGTTTGGTAATCGTGCCATTTTTGGTGGTGCATAACTACCTTAGCAATTACTGTATGTCATAAGCTGTACATANTTCACACCCTCAGTCAAGTGTGTTACACTGAAGCTGATCACAAAGCGCTTCATTGCGAGGTTTTAAGATAAGTTCTTGAAGCAGCACTGCCTTCCGTCTTCCTTTATCGACGGATGTGACTTGTAAGTAGCTTCAGTATTGTTGATAAAACATATCTACAGTAAATATCCAATGCATCAATTTCTTTTCTATTGTTTTGTACCTATCTACGTATAGTGTATTTTGAATGGTCTTGAGAAATTTCCCATTAAAAAATTTTTAAAAATGTCTACATAATTTGTTTTCAAAACTCTTATTTTCCCCGCATCAACAGCTTTGTAATTATGGCCCAACTACCCATTATTTACATGTATTGATTGTTTTCAGTGTTAATATTTACCCATTCCACAGTGACTGAATAAGTATCATGAAACAAAAACATTCATACCGCAATCAATCACCAATGTGTCTACAAGGTCACACATGATCTTCACATGAGGGAAATGAGGTGGAAGTTGCCATTGGCTGACTGATTTTCTCTGGTTGCTTCCATTTTCCCTGCCTGTGCATTTTGTAATGTTTCTGCTCTGTCTCCATCTTGCTTCGCCCCTGGGTGCTAAGTGCCCTCTAAGTGCAGTTGTAGCGTAGGAGATAATGTACAGTTTTATAAAATTGAGCGAGGTGACACACTGGCCAGTCAGTGGACTTACGTTCGGGAGAGGATCCAGGTTTGATTCCTGGTCTGGCCATCTTGATTCCGGTTTTCCACGGTATTCAGAAATCACTCGGTATGAATACTGGGATGGTTCTGGCCATGGCATATTCCTTCCCCATTCCTGTTGCTGTGAGGAACTAGCTGTGGCTCTAACGACCTTGTTGTCTGTGAGAGTTAAGCCCAGCATGCCTGCCTATCTACTGACACTTTCAATAAGTCATGAATGTTTGCTGAACTTTGTGATTACTAATTGATCTACAGTATGTTTTGTTTAAATATTTTACAACATTTGGAAATGCTTATGACCTAAAGTGATTACAGTAAACTCTTGATTTTAAGCCCTTTCATGGTTCCCAGGATAAGGGTTGTTACTTAGAATGAGTTGTTATTGGAAATACCTTTTCAATTATATTTTTTTCAAGGTTTCCCATAAGGGATTTTTATTTTAAGAGGCTATTCCAGGGATCTTTAAAATGAGAGTTGACTGTATTAAGAGAGTTAAATGCCTTCAAAAAATTGCAAAAAAAAAAAAAAAAAAAAACTCTTAATTAAAAATATTAGAAATTACTAGTACTGAAAGAAAACAAATGTGGACAGTGTATACTGTAATAAGCTAAGCAACCTCTGAAACTTTAAGTACAGATAAGATATCCCATCAGTAACAGAATACTTAGGGGTTGTAGTTATCATGTCACATTAAATGTTGTACCCCTGAGCATTTACTGAATTTTCAAGACAGATTATTAATCACTATGCCTAAATGTAAAAAACAAGCTCCTTGTAACAGTTTAAGCCTCTCTGTTTCCAAGAAAACAATCCCTACAACCCCTGTGTATTTTGTTACTGATCGGTTATCGTGCTATTTTTGGTAGTGCATAACTACCTTAACAATTACTGTATGTCATAAGCTGTACATGTCTTTCCTACCACATTTTACATAAGGGATCACCTCCCATATGTAACACACTTATAGGATCATGTTGTGTACTGTCATGTGGTGATTGTGGCTGCCTGCAGTAGATGGCGTTGATGCGAGGCAGCCCTTGCAACTGTTGTCTTCCTCGATGGACAAGACAATGATTGTGTGGCAAGTGCACGGCCAGTCAGGGGTGTGGCTGGAGTCGGCCCGGCTGGGCGAGGTCGGAGGAAACACGCTCGGCTTCTACGGCAGCAAGGTGTCCCCGGACGGCCGCAGCGTCATGGCCCACGGCTACCAGGGCTCGTTGCACATGTGGCACAAGTCAGAGGTAAGACCTCTCGTCTTTCAGTCTCGCAGCCACGTTTATTACCGGATTTACCCTTCTATTAGTGTTTTACAATGAAGGTCAGAGGCAGGTACAGGAGTTAATTAATCTCGGATCTGAGTCACGTATACACGTTGCTTGCACTTGTAAAACAGTCATTTCGGGAGATCCATTTTCCAGTTGTGGTGCGCTGCCAGCTTCCAGCTGCAGGGAACCTTAATTTATGTTGTCGCANTTTCGGGAGATCCATTTTCCAGTTGTGGTGCGCTGCCAGCTTCCAGCTGCAGGGAACCTTAATTTATGTTGTCGCATATAGCCAACTCACCTGTCTGTAAGCCGTGAAAGAGAAGTGTCTGGAAGCCATAGAAGAGTGGAGTCTGAGCGGGCATGCAATCAGAGAGGCAGCCGTGGCCGTGACTGGATGCCTTCATGAGTTTACAACAAACACTGTATCTAGGAAGGGAATTCGCATAAACATTGCAAAAAACCTCTTCTCAGAGAAGAGTATAACCATTTAGTAGTCACATGCATTAAAAATACAATAGAGGAGGTTTGAAGATCTTTATTAATGTATGAGATTCTCACTAACTTATGCATGTGGTAAGAGTCACAGCTACATTGCTGGTACATCGTAGCAGTGCGACCAACTTACCCGTGAGGATAACTGTGTGAAGGGGCCTAAACTGCAGAGGATCGAGATCAATCACTGCCAACACCGTCAGCTGACACAACAATGGACCAAACACAAGCAGCAAGGCTGGTGCAGTTATGTTCCTTCTGTGTCCTCCCACGCGGTCACTGAGGCATTCACACCCTAGATCCACCCCTGGTCCCGCCAACCTGCTACTCGCACCTCCACTCAGGGTTCTTTTGGTCCTTAGATGTCATTCAATTTTAAGCGTTTAGCTTCAAGGCCTTCAAAATTTCTAAAATTAAGTCCTTGAATTTTAAGGTTATAATGAATAAACAACATGAAATTAAGAGTGAGACTAGAAGTGAAGACGTTTTATTTTCATCAGGGTTCTGTTAGTTGTATTGTAAGATTGCATATACAGTAGCCGCCAAAGTGTGCAGTGTTATTGAGCACGTCTAATGAGTGGAAAGGTAATTTTATGTCCTTTTTCTGTGTAAACCAAGACTGGTTAAACACTTTGAATAGCCACTTCGCCACTGTGAAATGGTCAGAGTCAGAATGGCTTGAAAACTGCCAGATTAGGATGAACCCTTCTTTTTAAACTGCAATTTCTAAGCTAATTTTGAAAACCTGATTGCATTTACTAGTGAATTAGGGATATAAATTTCAAATTTCAGGGAACGCGGTGGCTGAGCAGGTACTGCTCGCCTCCCACCAAGGCGAACTGGGTTCAATCCTCGGCCAGGTCACTCCTGGATTTTCGTAAGTCGGAGTCGTGCCGGATGATGCTGCTGCTGGTCGGCGGGTTTTCCCTGGATTTTTGGTTTCCCCCGCCCTTACATTCCGGTGCTGCTCCATTCTCACCTCTCACCCTCATCAGCTCTCAAGACCTCGTTGTCAAGAGCTGACCAAATTTCTCAATTCAATTCAATGCAATTTTCAAATTTTTTCTATATTTTTCCTGAAGTGTGTTTTGTGTGTATATTCTTGTTGTGAAATTTCTTAAGATGTATCGATAATTATCGTTACTAAGCAGTTGTTAATTTAAATAATTTAGTCCTTGAAATTGTACACATTTTTGTACTTGGAAAGTCCTTGAAAATCCTTGAATTTACAACATCTGTAGTGTTTGTAAGAACCCTGTATACTGTCTGCCAAGGACACTTGCAAAAGTTCTGTCGCAGCTCGATTCCCATATGCAAAAATCCAGGAGTGACCCAGCTGGGGATTAAAACCGGTTCGCCTTGGTGGGAGGTGAGCATGCTAACCGCTCAGTCACAGCAGCCCCCATACTTGCTTCTTTTTCCTCTTGTGCGACACATCGTAATTCATCCAAATACAGGATAACATAAAATATGTGATCATCTCCAGATACATATTAGATGAGCCCAACATTTCCAGTTTGGCTTGAGTGGAAAAAAAATTTCTTTCCACTAATTATCTGAAAATGTATTTTGGTGGGATTTTTATTTTTGGCCTCTTTTTTAAATGTTCAGAAATAATGGCGAGCTAGTACATACAATTTTGTCAGTTCCAGTAATGGTGACATTTTCGTGCCAATGTGTCCAATAATTGATACAAATATCATGCAGGCAAGTAAGGCCAAGGTTCTTATTTCTTATAGCCACAAGGCAATGTGTAGAGGCGAGTCTTAGTACTGCTATAACCACCACTGCCATTACCATCACCAGAAAAAAAGAGAAATAGATGCCGAATGCCTCATATCATATGCTTGGTCGCATTATGGTTATTGGCCTGTATGTTCAAAGTGTTAGATGGAGCTTTAAAATGCATTAAACCCTAGAAGTTTGACGCATGACGTGTAGCTGGCGATATCTTTTTTGTTTCTACGACTTCAACTCGGCCCGTGCGATGTCATGGTAACTGCACGTGGAATGAACCAGAGACAGATGCACCCAGAAGACGACTGATACAATCACATTGCTAGTTATACTGTATATGCACGTCAATCGTGCACCCCTACCTAGCCAGCCAAACGAAGCCAGCGCACACATAAGCAAGTGTCAGATACCACCCGCAACCACAGAACTACCCTGCTTCCATCCCTCGCCAAGAGAGCGGTGCAAAGGATGACGCAGCCCACGAAGGAAGAGCCAGCCGGATGAAGATGTCCGAACCACCAAAGAAAGCAGAAGGGAGGCTGTTGACAGTATNGTGCGACACATCGTAATTCATCCAAATACAGGATAACATAAAATATGTGATCATCTCCAGATACATATTAGATGATCCCAACATTTCCAGTTTGGCTTGAGTGGAAAAAAAAATTTCTTTCCACTAATTATCTGAAAATGTATTTTGGTGGGATTTTTATCTTTGGCCTCTTTTTTAAATGTTCAGAAATAATGGCGAGCTAGTACATACAATTTTGTCAGTTCCAGTAATGGTGACATTTTCGTGCCAATGTGTCCAATAATTGATACAAATATCATGCAGGCAAGTAAGGCCAAGGTTCTTATTTCTTATAGCCACAAGGCAATGTGTAGAGGCGAGTCTTAGTACTGCTATAACCACCACTGCCATTACCATCACCAGAAAAAAAGAGAAATAGATGCCGAATGCCTCATATCATATGCTTGGTCGCATTATGGTTATTGGCCTGTATGTTCAAAGTGTTAGATGGAGCTTTAAAATGCATTAAACCCTAGAAGTTTGACGCATGACGTGTAGCTGGCGATATCTTTTTTGTTTCTACGACTTCAACTCGGCCCATGTTATGTCATGGTAACCTTCCGAGGAATGAACCAGAGACAGATGCACCCAGAAGACGACTGATACAATCACATTGCTAGTTGTACTGTATATGCACGTCAATCGTGCACCCCTACCTAGCCAGCCAAACGAAGCCAGCGCACACATAAGGGAGCGTCAGATACCACCCACAACCACAGAACTACCCTGCTTCCATCCCTCGCCAAGAGGGCGGTGCAAAGGATGACGCCGCCCACGAAGGAAGAGCCAGCCGGATGAAGATGTCCGAACCACCAAAGAAAGCAGAAGGGAGGCTGTTGACAGTATNGCCCACGAAGGAAGAGCCAGCCGGATGAAGATGTCCGAACCACCAAAGAAAGCAGAAGGGAGGCTGTTGACAGTATTTAAGGCCGGACGAGCCCCCAGAACGCCAGTTGTCACAGAGTTGTCTTCAAATTGTCTACCTCTGATTTCAAGATCTACTACCAGCGAAGCTTGTTTCAACCCCCGATACACACACTCCACGTGGGAGTGTGTATAGACCCTTCAGGACTCCACCAGAATACAGTAGGATTAGAGTCATTCTCACGACTTCTTTATTAGTTGCCCTAGACTTGCTTTTTGCCTAACAGGTCCCCTTCACCGGTGNATTAGAGTCATTCTCACGACTTCTTTATTAGTTGCCCTAGACTTGCTTTTTGCCTAACAGGTCCCCTTCACCGGTTTGTTAATGTTACTTACACCGGTTGCTTCACAACCACAAATGCCTAGGAGTTAGTACAGGGCACCGTGTTTATTCCACTCAGAATAAATACGTTAAAGTCTACGCANTTTAGAGTCATTCTCACGACTTCTTTATTAGTTGCCCTAGACTTGCTTTTTGCCTAACAGGTCCCCTTCACCGGTGTGTTAATGTTACTTACACCGGTTGCTTCGCAACCACAAATGCCTAGGAGTTAGTACAGGGCACCGTGTTTATTCCACTCAGAATAAATACGTTAAAGTCTACGCANCAACCACAAATGCCTAGGAGTTAGTACAGGGCACCGTGTTTATTCCACTCAGAATAAATACGTTAAAGTCTACGCACTGCGTTCTGATTCCAAGGGTGGTTGGTACCTCTCTCTGTATTACCCTGTAAACGCCGCCCCCAAGGTCTCTCTTAACTGGGCAGCGCGTACATCACAAAAACACCACACAATTCGCCAGCCACCCATACTGTGGCACTTGACGTACATGTATGGTAGAGCCCCCTACTAGGGACACTACACGAGGAAGTAACTGGACCTCCAGAACTGAGGGCTAGGGAANACATGTATGGTAGAGCCCCCTACTAGGGACACTACACGAGGAAGTAACTGGACCTCCAGAACTGAGGGCTAGGGAATTCTCTCTCTTGCCCCTTGTTTGCTGTGACGACCAGTAGAACGTACCCCATGCCCCTTACACTGTGAAAAGGGATTAAACGGGCCGATAGGAAGGCAGCTACGGCTCCTACAGCCAACCGTTTGCCAAGTTGCCCATCCCAATCGGCCTTAAGCTATTCCTCCGCTCTGGAAGTGCAAGTCGCCTGCCGACTGCAGGAGCCTCACTTCTCAGTCGCCCCTAGACATCTGTTTGAGCCACCCCAGAAGACCAGCATGACTCCACGCCCAGTCATCGTCCGCGTTTGACTCGGACTGCCCACGGGACTGGGCATTGCCGACGCCGTACGTCAGTCGACGTCACCCGGAGACCAGCAAGCTCCAGCCGCCTCAGGACGGGGCCCGGAGCACCGCCAACAGCAGCCAGCTACCAGACATCCCCAGCGCCAGCCTGCAGGTGGTAATCCAGCATTAGCTACGGTACTGACCGCCTCTGATGCTTTCATAGCTTGCCGCCGCCCGACCCTGTATACCTGCNCGGAGCACCGCCAACAGCAGCCAGCTACCAGACATCCCCAGCGCCAGCCTGCAGGTGGTAATCCAGCATTAGCTACGGTACTGACCGCCTCTGATGCTTTCATAGCTTGCCGCCGCCCGACCCTGTATACCTGCTCCTTAAAGGCAGGAGAAAACCTGCATAAAGCCAGCCAGTAAGAACTTCCAGGGTTCTCTGCCCAAACCTGCTTAAAAACCCCCGTAGACTAGGTGATGTGCCAAGCACCCTGGCCATCACGTGTCAAGTTTTTGGATTTTCTGAATTAATTGGTCAAAAACATTGCCACAAAATTAAAAAAAACATGATAAAAAAGCCTTTGGGTGAAGGTTTGAAACCTGGAGTGACGAAGACAGAGAAAAACTTTGAAGAAATATTTGTTCTCTCATAAGTAAACACTGAAAGTCAAAGTAGTTCTATTTTATTTTGAAATCTTATGTCCAATTTTTTAATTACAGGTGAAATTGTTATTTATTTTGGAATTGTTTCATTGGTTTTTAAGAGAGACATTAAAAAAATATGTTGTTATGAAGAGTGTGGTTTGTCATTAATTTATGGCATCGTGTGATGCTTATAGTCATGTTTACAAAAATTCTCAAAAAAAAATGGTGATNATTAAAAAAATATGTTGTTATGAAGAGTGTGGTTTGTCATTAATTTATGGCATCGTGTGATGCTTATAGTCATGTTAACAAAAATTCTCAAAAAAAAATGGTGATTTTTTTCCGAATAGGATAAATAGATTTTCATAAAAAGTACAGGCCTTCATGATAAGATAAGCAGCGTGGTTATGCTTATTTTAAATATAAATTCATAATTTTAGGTTGGGTGTACGCATTTACTTCTGTAGTCGTACTCTGTCTCATTAAAGTTGGCCAGTTCTGACAGGTTTGCAAAAGTAGTGCCACTGTTTACATCTGACTACGTATCCTTCTGCCATCAGCTGATCGGCCACATGGCAACAATGTTGTTTATTTTCATTCTGTCATTATCAGCTGATCCCCGTGTCAATGTTTTGTTCGTGGGACTTTAGGTAAACTTGCTACTCAGAAATACGTAGCTGCGATTGTAGTAATAGTAATGTGTACATAAATCATTAAACAGTAAATTGTTATGTTAATGGGCAAAAATATGAATAATTAATTTAAAATTTAGTAACTACAAAAAAATTTATTAAAATTATTAATTAGTAAAGTTATATTATATATCAAAAATATAAATCACTAATTATAAATTTATCAACTACCAAAAAAAATGTGCATGCAGGCTAAACAAACCACTTTAAGTATCAAGGTCTTAAACATTACTCTTTCAGCATGTTTTAGATATTGCCCATTCTCTTAGTAATATGAACTTTATAAAAACCGTTTTTCACTGGGTGCTTACTGCTATTACTCAAAGATCATACATAGTAAAGCCCTCTTAAGAAGTTAAAAAAAAAAATACTGCTAATTTTTTTTTACTAAACAGGAAAGCTTCTTAAAGGTTAAAATTGTATATTAGTAATACACAGAGTTTTACTGTATTTTGGAACCTCCAGCATGCTCACACAGTGAAATTGATATGTAATGAATCTTCACTCACCTGTAGTTACTTTGCATTTGAAGAACAACAGGAAAATACCACAAATATCCTTCAGAATCACTGCAAGTGGCAAACATTCTGTCGAATATGCAACTGTGAAATTTCTGGTTCTGTCACCAGCAATTAAATTGTTGGTAGAAAGGAATGTAAATTCTACGATATACTCCATTTTATGTGTACATGTAGGTACCTCATACACACAGTTTGGAAATGGGGAAATATAACAGATGGTATAGTGCAACATATTCTCTTCAAACCAACACCAACCCAAGTGAAATGTGATTTAATTCACATGAAATATCTTTAACCGAACCTAACAATACAGTAAAATATTGCATCATGTTAATTTCATTCCTTTAACTTTTTCAGCATGGAATAGCTACTTGATTTTTAAATTGCTAACTTTACATAAACAAAATGTATTGAATTTATTTTAAATTTTGCTAAAATATTTGGAAATAATACAGGCTTTGGCTAATTTAACACTGCCAAAATATGAATAGAATATTTAGTCATAAAAATAACACTAGCTCATTCATGTCTGGAACAATTAGATGCCTACTTTGTAGACATAAGTCTCGTTTGTCACAATACCTCCAAGGTTGAACAGACTTGCCTACTTGTAATGAGTGTGTACTTATGTTTTTTAAGTGCTGTGGTATATTTGTGCTTCTGTGATAATAACATGTTATTTATCCTTTATTATTTTATGCTTTTATTGAAATAACTGCATGTTAAAATGTCAGTAAACAACTTTGCTGCCCAATCTACATCTACTAGCCATCAAAAATCAACACCTCTTACACAAAAAGCAAACAAATCATGTCCAATGAAACAAAAAACCGTTTTAACTCTGGATGCAATACTCTTGTAATTTTCCAAGAGAAGTTTGTTAGAAAATGTTATATAATGGATTTTCAGTGGTGAATGGCAGCTATCTTTCTCAGTGTTGGCGATGGTGAAGTAAGATGAGATGGAGCAGTTGTGGAGTGCGAAACTATGAGTACCCTTAGTAAACCCAATGGCTATGCTGATAAGGCTTTCCAGATGCTAACATCCATATTGACCTTGCGGCCTGCCGGACTTGTTATTAACCATTGCTGAAAATGCAGCACACATTAATTATAAGAAATTTACCTTTTTAAATACATTTATATAAAAGGACAGGAATTCAAGTACTAACAGTCTAGTACTTGTCAAAAAGTACGCAAGCAAAGAAGGACCACACATTTTTTTCACACGGTTGCGCAATCGCAACATTTTGCGGCCTTAGCCAGTTTCCTCCGGCGGAAAGTTATAGGACAACACATATCTGTTTTTTGGCTCCTGCTACAAGCCAGAACTCATATGCTGGGAATTAGCCACATCAATCCATAACTAAATCCACGCAGCCCCCGAGCCTCAACATAAGATAATCACAGCTTGAAACCACGCTCATCAGCTGTAACAGTAAATTTCCATTTTCAAAACGTGTGTAAATATACTACCCGAACACTTTTAACATTAAAATTAATCAGTGCCGCATCACTCGACTGCAGCCACGTAATTAGCAGCATGAGCGTGGGTTATTAATAGCAGCGGCAGGCGATCGGCACCAACTATTCAATATGACTTTGAACTGGTGGCTACACGGTTAAGCTGCAACCCAATTAAGCCACCCCCGGTAAATCTGGAGTTGACTGTATACATATAAATCTCAAGTGGAACACGATCCATTTAAAATGAATTAATTGGAGATCAGTGTACATAGTTTCTTTTCTAATTTAATCAAACATTAACCTACATCTTTGGTTTAGATTAGACATGGAAATATTATACACAAGTAAATAATAAATGAACCAACCATCAGCACCTGTAGTGTTGTTGGTGGCGAACCCAAGCTATTTGCAAATGTAGTACTTACAAGAGACTACGCAAGCCACTGCTACAGTAGCACAACATTAGTAATCAATTGTGAATCCAAAGACTACCTGTTTACAAATATGAATTGTGAAGCAGATGTTGAAAAGATCATCAATTACTTATCATTAATTCTAAGTACGTCCCCATTTCAGGCAAAATAACGATACTGAAGCTGCAAAAACAAACAATTCCAGCTTATCTACAACAAATGTAATACTAATGCACGTAATTTGGGTAGAATCACAGGCGTGACCTCAAATTTCATAAAGCATACATTTGTACATATTATGTCGTGTACCAATTGTGGAGGGAGGGGGAATTGAAAAACTGCACCTACTGAAGGAGACACCATATTTAACAGACCTACACTGAATAAAATATCAATGGCTGCACTAGACTATAACTGAGTTGAAATGTTATTGTACCAGTAAAATAAAGTTGCAGAATCAGTACCACTTCAGCAAGAAGTCATGGGTGCTGGCAACACAGTTTCAATAACGGAAACCTCTCTAGTAGCCCTTTCGCACAATCAGTCATCTTAATACTGTAAAGTGTTGGTATTTTGTAACATCTGCACAGAAAATAAGCAACAATCATTATTGCAGGGTGCACAATACCTAATAAATGCAGAGAAAATTTTAGTCTTGGAATCAAACTTTTATGAGCTCTTTTCACAGCTCAATGAGGCAGACAACATGAAACCATTAACTACTGATGAATATTGTCGCTGTTGTCATATGACCGGTTGCCTCATTAATGTTCACTTTTGCAAACCCAATAGTTCCTTATAAATGATCGCAACTGGAAAAAATAAAACGTCATGTTTATTGCAACAAGTCAAAAACACAAATAAGCACAAGAAAACAATGTTAATTCAAAGTGATTACAAACATTTTAATTAGGTAATTCCAAGGAAATAGGTAACAACTACAAATCAATTCCACACATTAGCGACACTGCCAGTGGATCATCATCATCATCATCATCATCATCAGTGTCGTCTGAAACATTTCCTCCCACTTCAATAATGATGGGCTGCACATTCACACGGCCATAATGTTGCAACTCTCTTTCACAGTCCTCTGCTATGAGCCCCTCAGAGTGAGCCCTGTACTTCTGCCACCTGAAAGTAAATATGTACAAAATGTGTAATCACTAATATTTTTTGGAGGAAAAAAATTTTTACAGATGTTTACAGAGACAAATAATTTCTTTTACCCAACAAAAACATTACAAACGTGCATCAGCATGCGAAAATGTGTGGGTTCCTGTGTGTGCGCATGCATTTGTGTGTGGGTGTGTCGACTAGTACCAGCCTGCAAGTACATTGCTTCTGTACGAGAAACAATTCAGTTACATGATAAGGTCACCTGGTCTTGACTGTACCATAATCACAAGGCATGAGAAAAATATGGAGTAAATGTGCAATATCAAATAATGTAGGTAGTAAAACATTTCTTGTCTAGAAATTTATTGCAAANGAAAAATATGGAGTAAATGTGCAATATCAAATAATGTAGGTAGTAAAACATTTCTTGTCTAGAAATTTATTGCAAAGCTGTTCCCAGATTGACGTCCTATTCTGGAAGTGAGATTGCAGAGTATCAAATGACTACATCAAAGTGGTGTCGCCATGCAAGCGGTACATTTTGCTGCCGGTTTGCTTTACCACATTTTTCCTTTTATGTATTGTGTCCCCATCAAAATCCCCGTATAAGCATACTAATTACTGACCACATTCAACGATNAAAAATATGGAGTAAATGTGCAATATCAAATAATGTAGGTAGTAAAACATTTCTTGTCTAGAAATTTATTGCAAAAGCTGTTCCCAGATTGACGTCCTATTCTGGAAGTGAGATTGCAGAGTATCAAATGACTACATCAAAGTGGTGTCGCCATGCAAGCGGTACATTTTGCTGCCGGTTTGCTTTACCGCNAAGCGGTACATTTTGCTGCCGGTTTGCTTTACCGCATTTTTCCTTTTATGTATTGTGTCCCCATCAAAATCCCCGTATAAGCATACTAATTACTGACCACATTCAACGATCGCCAATAGTTTGTTTTCCCATAATGTCAATTCAAAGCAGATAGTACATACGCCAAAAGAGTGCATGCGTCAATTGTTTTTTAACACGTGAATGCAAAACAATGCAGATAGTCTACAATTGGTACTATCGATAGTATTGATATATATATATATATATATAATGACAGTAATTCAAGTGCTCACAGTGCAGTGCTTAACAGGCACATACACACAAAGGACGACACATTTTCCACCATGCGGTTGATACGTTGTGTATGTGCCTGTTGACAAGTACTACACTGTGATTGTAATTTATTTCTAACCTACTCTAAAACTAAGTGTTATATATTAGTCCGCGGTAGGAACGGGATTAATGCGTCTCAGGGCTAGCCCCATACGCTTACAAGGGAAGGAAAAACATGCAAGGAGACGTGCATCGCGGCAAAGAGGGATTGGGTTTCCCATGGCCACAATTAGGTCATGAAAAACCTCCCTAATGTACTTATAGCTAACTAACTACATCTAGAAGAGAAAGGGAAAAACCGGCACAGACACCGTACTTGAATTCCTGTCCTTATATATATTTTTGGTAGCCTAGCAACCTATGTGCCTACAACCTTATCGATAGTATTGTTTACATCACGCAGCATTATTTTGTTTTATATTGACTGCGATTATTCTTACATGCTTACTGCATTCGTAGGTTGGTGAAACTGAGAAAGAATTTTGTATTCTTATTCTGCACTCGTACGTTGGCAACAATGAGGAAAAATCACACAATCAAATACACTAGAAACTATTGTATTTGACACAATCTGTAACACTGTATCGAACAATCTGTGATCTTATTGTAAACCGAATTTGGTGTAAGGTTATGGACGCAGTATTTTAACGGCGTGATTATTATAGGAACCTATCCATTGTGGGTTTGGTTAGTATTGTAAGGGTTTCCAAACGGCTCGACATGTAAGGGTTGGCACAAATCCTAGCAAATAAATAAGTTGTGGCAATTGTATCCAATGAATTGAGCATGGACAAAAATATTAAAATCAATATTAATAAAATTTTGCTCTATTTCAAGAAGTAAAGTTTTTTTATTTGTGCGAATATTTGAGCTAATGTTTAACCATCAATTAAATTTAATAATTTGTTGTAAATGACATTTTCCAACTGCTTATTCAAACAAATATAAATTTCGAGGTTATAAAATATGAATGCTATTTCTCAGGTCTAAAATCAAAGTCCACATTCACTGTTTTCCAGCATGCTTCGTATCTCTGTTGGTCCAGTGAAAAACGTATATTCAAGAATCCACTGTAATCGAGTTGAGAAATAGGAAAAGCAGTAAAATCACCTTGTCACAATAGATAAAAGCATAGAGCGTAATTTTTAATCAAGAATAGGCATTTCGAACAATAGTTGATTGTGATCTATAAAACTATTTATACAGTGTTATGAGATGTGCAATATATTTCATTTGGACAGTTTCAGAATTATTGCACATCCCAAACAGTAAAGACTGCATGAGACATTGTAAGGAACACGAGCTGAACTAAACGTCTCCGTTGGTACACATTCCTGCGTTTCTGTGCCTTCTACATAACTCAGTTGATGAAGTGAACACAGTTGTGCACACATTCTCTGATTGTTTCTTTATGAGATTTCACGTCATGCATTATTTCCATTTCAAAATTAAATATGTGCAGTTTTTGGAAATGGCATAATTGTATTCACTTAAGCGAAACAGAATGTATTTTATATAACAAAATATGTAAGGTTACAAGTTACAAGTTAAAACTAGCCCTGCGACGATAACCAAAAAAGTTAACTTGAACCTGTTATATACATAGCATACTGCCACATAGTTATGTTAAATATGTACTTAAAAACTAGGTCAGTAAAAATGTAGCATCTGTTTTTTGTGGCAAATACTAAAAAAACACTTTTAATTTTTTTAAAATACAATAACAACAGCAATTATGTAAGTGTGGCTTACTTTTGTGCGGTGACTTACGAGAGGGCTTCCTGCCATACAGATTACACGGTCTCATCATCAAATTTCTTCCCCTTTCCTGTCTTACTGTGGAAGTACCTCTTGCAGTCACTCCACACTGACTCAATGGCGTTGTAGTGGCAGTGGTATGGAGGCAGCCTGATGCCCAGCTTCTCCAATCAGAATATCAACTCTGTGTCAAGAAAAAGTAACAGATATGCCCCGCCAACTGGAAAACTCAAGTCTGTGCTTGTCTTTTCTATTTGTGGACTACATGTTTCGGATCTACGAATAACACATAGAAATTCTACGCAATGATATTATACACAGCTGAAGTTATATGACCAGTATTTAACTTGACATGTAAACAGATTAAAAAGAGTAGACAGCGGAGGAATGTAACTCCATTGAGGATAGAGGTCTCTCTACTGCAAAGTTACACATACTGTGTGGCTGGTTTGTGCTGTTTGGCCAACTCGTACAAGTCTGGACGCGTTGCTGTCGGGCAGTGCTGAATGTCCATCGCTTTGAGCCATGACGTGAGCTGCACCTTAGTCCATTTCGATGTTGGCAACTTCTCAGACTGAATAAGATGGAATTTGTTAATTAAAATAATAGTGGTTAACATGGCAACAAACTTTTTAGCAAAAAAAAAATCTTATAGTCTCTCACAGAATTTCGTTTCTGACATACATGCGGTGCTTAAATAAAGAATGAAAAATTGTGCATAACTGAAAATGTTATGATGTACATGTACAAAGAGGTGTAAAACTGGAAAAAAAGTTACCTGCACGCTGTGGTAGGAGGCATTGTCGAGAACAATTACAGACGGTTCTTGAAGGCGAGGAAGCAGCTGGTCCTGCAGCCACTTCTCAAACATTTCCCCGTTCATTGTCCCATGGTAGTCGCCCAAGTTACTACCCGGAGCGAAGACATTGTCAGCATCCTTTACAAATCCTTGCTCCGAGCCTGCGTCAAGGACAACGAACCTCTTCCCCTGGTCAAGTTTCCGACGCTTGTAGGTGTATGTGGTACCATCCTGCCAAGTCTTGGATGGAAAACCTGTGTATAAAAACATTACATGATGTACATTACTCAATAAAACTAAAACCACCATGCAACAAATTTTTCAGTATATGGTCACTTTGTTGATACTGAGGTTAGGGATGCCAATGTACAATGTGTTAATTTGTATGTTGTTTCTTAGTTTAGCTCATTTAAAATGTAAGTGTTTATGGTAAGCCCAACGATTGGAAATACACCATGTGTAACCCATCTTCTTGCTATGCAGATAGAACAACTTTGTCGTAGTTAGTGAAGCATAGGCGGCAGTTGTCTTAAGTAGCTTGTGCAGTGTAGCGTAAACATGAGGCACTCCAACACATTGTTAGGAAGACTTCTTACAAAATGCATGTACAGTACCCATTGTATATATAATATAAAAAAGTAACCTCTCCATATTCATAGAACAATCAATTTCTTTAAACACTATGTCATGTTTGTAGTGAACTGTGAATGGTGTTGTGTGATAAAGTAAATGGTAGTGTACTTTTCACCGGGATGACTATGACTACGACCCTACTTTTACAGTACCTAAATTAAATTAGCTGACTACGTAATTAAAATTTCACCATTTTGACAAAAAGTATTTAACAATAAGGATGTAAGGACAACCTTACGAGAGCGCACTTGTCATGTAACACACATTGCAACATCACAGTAATTTTTTTGCAATCAATCTTGTAGTTTGTTGAGTAATTTAAAACTGCCCACAAACATTCACTAGCATTTAAGTTTTACACTATTTGCACTTTGGTCAGTTTATAAAACGCAAATACCCTTCACTTTCAAACTCCCAGACATGATATAAAACCGTAACTATTTTTGGCATTCTAAACAGATTTTGCAAAGTAAGCAGCAAAATATGATCA
Organism: Clitarchus hookeri; assembly: GCA_002778355.1. NCBI lineage: Eukaryota > Metazoa > Arthropoda > Insecta > Phasmatodea > Phasmatidae > Clitarchus > Clitarchus hookeri. The sequence goes on from NQII01002390.1 coordinate 175,546, forward strand.
CCGCCCTCGCTCAATAGTTACAAATGCCGTATTTGCTAGTTGTCAAGAACCACAACGGACAGAAGACGAGTAAAGTCGGTAGTGTTTATACAAATGCAGCGCAAATGTTTAGTGTGTAATTACATTCAACAAAAAAATTATTCATTTGTTTTGTATGTACTATTTGCTTTCGTCATGTCACCAATATTTTCAGTTAGAGATGTCCACATAGTTTATTTGAAAATATTTCCTAACCTCACTTGCCATGATAAATGTCCACTATCACATAGCATTATTAAAACGTTTTCAAGAATAGCATTTTTGGTAGTGAAATGTTTGTACATTGTCACAAATATACTCAAATTAACATTCAGTGGAAGTTTTAACGTCTGTGAACACACGCTTCGAATCACGCAATACAACTGCAATCACATCCAAGTAGCATCGGGCCGGTTAGGAATGCAATATACAGAATCTGTATGCTAATTCCTCTATCGATAACAAAATGAAAAGTAGCTAAGTAATTAAATTATATTTTTCACATAGTAAATTTGCTACGTTTGGAGTTTGTCAACGTCCCGGCGACGAGTGAACACAACACACAATTAAAAACGAAGAAAATTTGCTGGCGTGTTACGAATTGTTTGGATCAAACCCATATTAAAAAATATCATGTTAGATCTCAGTCAAATAGTTAAATATTTGGAGCCGAATTAAACATTCATCTAGTACTAGCTTATTTTTACGTGAATCCTTAGGTTAAGTATAACAAAACTCTCTCATATCAAACAGCAATCGATCTTTGCAACTTTTAGATGTCTCTCGCATACAAGACAAATTCAGTGTGCACGGTTTCCGTAACTTCCTAATAGTGCAAGTTTGATACCAAATTTAGATAATTTTCGCAATAAATACGTAGTGTTAACGTTGCATAACATATGACGTACAACAATATTATTACCTTATGTAATAATCTTTGAATTCTGTGAATAAGCGGAATTATCGCAACTTTCTCGACAATATTTGATTCGTCAAAACTTAATTGCTTACGTAGAGTTTATACAAAGCTTCTGGCATGAAACCCAACTTGTATTTTAGTTGGAACAACACATACAGACGTGAACATAAATTTTCCCGAAAATATCCGGAAAAAATTATTTCCCGCCGAACAAAAAAATCGTTATGAATTCCTGAAAATTTTTACCGAAGTTCGGGACCCCGCACATCCCTAGTTTTTAGAATGTAACTAAACTTGCTGAAAACAGAACTACCAAATCTCGACTGAACTGAAGCTATTAAATACTAATATACTGAATGGTAAATTTGAACACTGCCAGTATAGTTTTATTGTCAGATTATTTCTGCATCTCATATTTTCACGAACAAAATCATTTTCCATAAATGAAGTAATTTTTAACAGTTTTTGGGAGGTGATAGGTTGTGTATTTGTCGTAATTTGTTTTTATTGCTTCGATTCTTGAACTTCCGATAATCAATTATATGATTCTTCAAGAATAGAGGGTATCGTGGATTTGAGTGTGACATCCCTAATATGTATTATATCATTGCCATTTTTGTCGCTTTGAAAAATTTTTTTTGTATAAGTCCCATCTCTGTTACAGTTGCAGAAAAAGTTATTTTCACAAATTGTGCAATCAGTAAAATACTTGCTATGTGTTTCTTTTATTTGCTAGTTTTTATAAGAGTGCTATTTGTTCCCAGGTATTTTTTGTAATTAAAAACCCCCAAGATCATGCAAATCTGAAAAAAAAATTTGTGATATATTGGACTGCCTCCATATCTGTAAATTTCAAACCAACATAATTTCAAACAAAATTATAAAACACAAAATTTTCTCCTCAAGGCTGGGGCTTCAGTAATGTTACTCGGAAACCAACTGTCAAAATTCTACAGTGGCACCAGACTCCAAGTAAAGGAATCGCTTAAAATGTAATCGAGACCATAGACTCCTCTAAATGTGATTGCAGGGCTGGAGGTGGGATAACTTTCCATACCAAGTATACAGTCATTACATTAGGGTATCCTTTAAATTGTATGAAACTGCAATTTCCTGTAAGTCCTGTTTTGTTATGACCACAGCTGAGGTCCACAGACCATTGATAACAGTGGCATATATAGACTCGAGAGAGGACTGCTTCTCACATGGCCTGCTCCAGAGTAAGCTCGCATACCAACCCGTATTCCTAGCACGCGAGGGCAGCACCACTAATGTGGTGTACACAGATATCCTTCACCAAAGGAAAATAGTTGCTACTTCGTGTTGTACATGCAGGCAAAGTCACAAGCAAGAAGCTAGTTAGTATTAAAATTACTCAAACGCACAATGTACACATAATTTAATGTTACAATTGTGTTTTTGATTAACAAGTCGTGAACAAATTTAACTTCAGCATTCACAGTTCGTAGACTAGCAAACGTAACTTTTTTTTCCAAGTTATGTGTTCAAAGGAGGACCAGTTTGTCGAATGCTTAAGTTTGAATTATCTCATTAATTTTCATCTCTAAAGTTAATAATAATATTTGTATAAGTTTCAAGCATTGGAAGTATCTGTTTATAAGGCTGTGTATTAGCGGGATTTGAAAAGTTGGTACCTGCACTCAGCCATAGTAATTTTGTATGTTTATTGTAGCAAAGTATGGCAGAAGTTCTTAAAGTACTTCTGCTATAGTGAATGCACAACTTACAATATCCCACTATTGCCACCCAAAACCGTACGTGAAAAATATGGCTATGTCGCAAGTATGAATTGGTACCAAAAGTACATACCTTTTGAGAAAAACCATTTCTCGTCCAAGTACACGAACATCCATCCTTCTTCCTTCACCCTCTGATATTGCCTCAGGAAATCCCTTCGCATTCCTGAGATTTTCGGGTCTTCCAAAAGCACCTTCCGAGCATCAGTCTTCTTCCACGAGAATCCCAGCCTGAGAAGCAGTCGATGCAAGTAAGCCCTACTCCCCTGGAACCCGACATCGCCACTGTTTTTCAAGGCTTCCAGGATTGTGTTCAGTGTCACATGATCTCCTGGACATGGTTTTTTACACTATGCTTACACACACACTCGCACACACTACTGCAATTAACTGAACTGGGTGTGCACTGAAAACTGGAAAAGTATATGTCTCACGTGATTGCTAGAGACAAGATTACCTGCTTAGTCGTGTTCAAACAGAAGTAACTTCTCACCACAATACATGTCGTTATAGCGCTTAACATTTTTTTTTATAGTAAAATCCTAATTATTTCTGTTAGGTAATTGTACAGCAATGTTTATTTTCAGTGGCAGTACTGATCTAAGTAATTTGAAAGCTTAAATATAAATATAAATATAAATTGTTTCAATAATGCTCTCTGACATGTATAGTTATTTTTAATGCTATGCATTACAAATTACTGAAGGGGCACAGCAATACCTACAACTGGAACAAAAAATAATTCACTGCGTTTGGCAAATGCACAGAGTGCAGTAATTGTAATAGCCTATGCCAGTAAATCTATTGCTGTACCTCAAAAACATGAACTATTTAATCTAAGTTTGTGCAAAAGAATAACAAATGATTCGTACACTATTTGAGGTTAATTATACAGCCACCTTTGAGGTCATGTTTACTTTAAAAGGCCTGTAAAAGTACTTTTAGCAAGCTATCTTAACCCAACTAAATCCAATCCCTATTAACATTTTTTTTCCAAATGAAAAACAGTGCGTGAGACAATGTTTTTGTAGTTAATGATATATGATGTTTGAAAAGTATATTTATTAAATTTGTTCACTTAAAATTTATAACACTGTGTTGTACGTACGGTCCCAGACAAAACAGAATAGCCTATGAGGAAACAATTATGTACTTATACAAGTTATTTTGAATGGGTATTCTTAATGTTGGTGTAAACGAGCACATCGAAAAATTACGTGATATAGGCCCACTGTAAGTCGTAAGGTCAGAGAAAACATTACACAATTATTGGTTTCATATACCTACTTCATACATGCGGTATATGATACGACAAAAAAGTCCACATGTAAAATTGTCAACATCTCAGATACCTTCCACTCTTTTCTTTCCTCTGGTCTTCCCTGGTTTCTCCAGTTTTTCTAGATCCTTCTTGTAGAACCTGCCAAATGAATGAGAAGTGTTAAGCATTCCAGACCCACGCAAATTGTTGTTATAATTTTTTAGTTACAGATGAGACAGCGCAGAGGTAATTATATACAATAAGGGCTTTTCCAAAAACCAAGAAAATAATACCTGCTAATTATGTATATGGTTATTACTAATCACTCTTAATATGAATTTCATTAGGGCTGCTCATAATTTTCAATATATACCGTGAAATGTGATGGTGAGGAAGACTATGAAGATTAGAGTGTTTGTGTGGTGAAACACGTAAAATATATTTCTATCAAGTTACTGAATGCTTCGGTAAAGGAAACTTAATTTACTAATGTTATTCAAAGGGTATGTTTTTGCAGACGCACTAAGGTTGTATAAAGGATAAAAAACAATCTAGCGGTGTCAAAATATAATTCATTCTGATGAAGTTTTCAAAGCTTACCTTGTATATAATCTCGAGAAGAATGTACTACGTAATGTATTAGTAGTAGGAAAATTATGCATTTTGTATATCATACAAAAAGACATCCACAGTTGTTTAGAAGCAGTAGACGTGTATTGCCATGATTCCTTCATTGAGCAATCATGCATAGAGACAGGAAACAAATGTGCATCAATATTGGTTTCCGTGACAGTTGTATGCTAAGAGAGGGCGCAATTTAAGTGTACCGTGTGGATTTTACTGTGCGACAGCATGCGATCTACAAGTGTTATTTTGCGTTTTCCATTGCAATTCTTTCCATTTGAAGTGTTAAAATATAATTATTGTGCAGAAATAAGAGTGTTTGTTGAGTTTCCATGAATCAAATAAACGCCAACATGTCCTAGACATGTCTTAAAGGCCATAAATCTCCAAGGACCTATATTCGCCAATCACATGGGTGAATAAAGTCATTTATACTCTAGTTTTTGCATGGAAAGTAAGTTTAGTTAATTGTACTGTGTAGCGTTGCATGTGACATTAGGAAATTAAAATTTTATGTACTTCTACCGCTAGCCATGTAAAATGCTGAATATCTAACCAAATCAAACCTAACTTCACGTTAGGTGAATCACAGGGGGTGGATAAACTGACACGAGGTTATTTATTATACTTTTGCTAACAGACTATCTCGTGTCAGCACCCCCAACCCCTCCATAAGCACATATCGTGAAGTTGGGTTAGGTCTTCTTGCATTTAACGTGGTTAACAGACCCGAATAACATGTAATTTACATACATTTTGCACCACAATTTCCCCTCATCTTCATAGCCCTCCCCACTATCACATTTTGTAGTATGTAATGCGACTATTGTGATGCCCCTAGTAATTTTGTGTTCTGTGTGATAAGTAATGTTGATGTATACCATTTTCCGGGAAATTTTTTTTTTGTTATTTACGGTTCATGTTATATAAAGGCACCCTTTTGATTTGCTTACATGGTTTTGTAATTAGCAGTCGTATGCTATTGCACAAATACTAAAAGCCTTAGGTTTTCTTGAATAAGATGTGACCAGACTTTATAGAGCCTAATATTCTAGTAGCCTGTTATAAAGCTTTTCACTGTGTTGAAGAATCAACAATCACATTTTTAGTTTTTCATTAAATGTGCTAAGACTAATAAGTGTTGTGAGGTTATGTATGGCCTACAATCACATGTTGTCAACATATAAAACAAGGCAAGACACCACATGAAAACAATAAAATAACCCAAAACAATACTTTGTACTTACCTGTCGACAGTTCGAGCGAAGATGCCCAGAATTTCTGCAGTCTTATTGATGACTCAACACCTTTCCATCTGGCCAGTGCGAATCATTTTGTCCACTTGCTTCGCCGCACGAATAATATCTGCCTGCCTCCGAAGGTTTGTAATGGTATTCCGAGACCGGTTCATTTCCGAAGTACCAAATTTAGGAAAACTAAAAACTAGAAATTTAAAAGACACTATCCACTACAAAGTGTATACAGCAAAGGTACTAGAACCAGGCAACGGAAACACTGTGCAGTTACAGTAAAGCAGGAATAAATTGCAAAACAATTGAAAATACCTACAAGCTATATAGAGCTAAAAATGGGGAAAATCTAATATATATATATGTTAGCAATACAAAGGAAATATAAATTAAAACTACAGATTATGGTACAGCTATAAAGTAAATCTACTTAAAATGAGGTTATTCCACAATTAAAGTACAAATAAAAAACTTAGAAGAGTAAGCAGAGATTTTGTAACTAATCCAACGAGTAGGCCTTTATAGGCACAGGATTTAAATAAACGATTAAAGTTAACCTACAGATAAAACTGTTTAATGCTAACAAAAAATGAAAGGCTAGTGAAATTTAGATGACTAAACAGACGTGCCGAAATATTACTTTTAAATTAAGTCAAGTTTCCATTAGAATTATCTTAAATAAAGTATACAACTCTAAAACACTAAAAACAATAAGATATATATCCAAAATTGCAAGATCACAGAAAAAGCACATGCAAAGGCAAAATGGCGTCGCTGAGATAGAATGTTTCACCAAGTTGTTTATGCGCACACCTTAGGACGTAAAATTAACATGTTTTTATATTTCGTAGATGCTGAGCATATATACTAAATACAGTTTATAAAAACGAAATAATTACTTCTAGTAAAAAAAAAAGTATACAACTTTATGTTTAAAATTTTAATAAATAATTTTATTGTTATGAACTATTTTCTTTCTTACAGTACCAACATTAAAATATACACAACGAAGCGACCAGTCAGGTGATACAATGCTGTGGCAATGATAGTAAAAGTGGTTTCACTGCTATGGAGTTGGTGGTTCTAAATTTCGCAGACCTGTCAGAATCTGGTCAACTTATATGAGATGAAGTATAACCTTGACTAATGTAACTACAAATGGAGGATAGTAGGCAAATCATTGGGTTTCATTGTTTACCTACAATCAATTTAAATCAGCAAACATCAGCACTGAAGTAGTTTTTAGCCTACTTCCTGAAGGTAAGAAAGGCTCATGAGATCACCTTCCTGTATGTGTGTATCTGTGCGTGTGTGTCCCCACTTACATTTTTGAACGCGTTAACTTCACCAATCCCGGTACACATATAGTACTAAGTAAGGACACCTGACTTTTATAGTTTTCGACCACGCCAAGCACTTATTTTCAAAATGGCGGCCATGTAGATATTTTAGTTTTAAATTTTAAATCATTGAAACCATGTAATTAATTCAAATGAAACTTCCTGTGCTGGTGGTTTATATGTATTACAACCATCAAATGTGTCCACTAAAATTCTCTTTTATCCGCCATTTTGTAAGATAGTATCACATGGAAAATTTAGACTATGTTATATTTCTGGAAAAAACAGTCAATTTAAACCGAACTTTGCAAACAAGTAGCGCTATGGGAGGCCGTGTAAACTGATAAACTTCGAGAAGGTCAAGCACACATATTTTCAAAATAGTGGCCATATAAAAATTTGAACTCAAATTTTTTTTATCTATGGACTACAAAAACATTTAACTTAAATTTGTTTACTGACAGTATCAGTTATACCCATAAACATTTCCTATGTATGCAATGCCTCATTTCTCTGCCATTTTGGAAGATAACCCCACATGAAATAATACCTTTTTAATGCCATATCTCGTAAAACAATCAGCCAATTTCTTTCAAATTTGACGAAGAAGTTGTACTGTGGTAGGCCATATTAATTTATGTGTGTTAAGTGTAGAAGTCTCTTTATTTTCTGAATGGTTCCTGTACAAACTATTTAGCTTAGTGTGCTATATCTACGAAACTATATAACGGATTTACATTTAACTTTGTATATTGTACCTACTGTACGACAATCATGGAACGTGCTAGCACATAAACTTTTTGTCCACCATTTATAAAGATCGCCACATGAACTGTGGAGGTTTTATGCCGTATCTCGAGGATCAATTAACTGATTCATACCAACATTGTGTGAAAGTGTTGCTACAGTAGGGTATGTTAATGTTATGTGCGGTGGCCATGTTTCAGTGGGGTTTATATAAATATTTTAGATTAATTTGCTATATCTATAAAACTTTTCAACAAAATTCAACCAAATTTTGTATGGAAACAGTATTACATAATAAGAATCGTCATTTATGCATACAAAAACCCTCTTTTGCTGGAATTTTTGCAAATTGATGTCAGGTCAGTAAAATGAACATTTTGCCATATTTCTGGAATAATTCAACTAATTTGCACAAAATATTGCACATCTACAGAAGGTCATGTAAAGTTACATGATTTGAATGGGATCTAACACTGATTTTCAAAATGGCTGCCATATGAATATTTTGAAATGTTTGTATCTATTTAACAATTTAACCAAATTTAACCTATTTTTTTATGCTGACAGTATCTATTAGATGCGTGGTTTGTAGAACTGTTAGGCAATTTTGTAAGATAGCGCCTATTAAGAAAATAGGGTTTTTATGCCTTATCTCGGGTACCAATCAACCGATTTCCACCAAATTTTTCACACAAGTAGCATTATGGCAGGCCATGTAAACTTATGTGTTTTTAATTGCGCAAACACTTATTTTTAAAATTATGGCCATGAAAATACTTCAGGTTAGTGAAACCTATCATTCAAAACATTTACGTTATTAAATCTGAAGTTGATGCTGCGAATTCTACCTCCATGATGCAATTAGTTGAAAGCTAGCATAAATTTACGAGTGTTTCTGAATTCAAATCCTGGGTAAGTCACTGGTGTATTTTATTATAATTGTCAATGAGTCGTCAACGCCTACCTACTATCTTATTTTTTAAGAACTTCACTAAAATTTATTTGCACCCGCCAAGTGTCATGTATTTCTTTAATACTTGTAGTATTTCGCCCTTTGCATCAGTTTTCATGTCTTCAGAAATATGTTTGATGTAATTTACCATAGACAGGCAAAACAAGGTATCATCGTCTGGTTCAGATGTTTGTTTCTGAAGGATTCTCCCCTGGAGAACTCTATAATCACTTAATATTCATCTTCACTTTCTTAATCTTTCTTAACTTCTTTGGAGGAACCATACCTTCATCTGTTTTTTCTGCTGTATCTGTTGGATCATTTTCATCTTGGTCTTTTTTGTCCTGCATACGGACTGTCATCTGCTGTGCAAGAGGTTCCAGAAAAGAAAATTAATCAAAATATGTATTTTTTTCCCTTGCGGATGCATCTTTTGCTGTCTCTCCTTTCTGGGTAACCTTAAGCTCCCGGTTGTAGCAGTTCCTTCAATTTTTCCATTTCTTTTGGAGTCCGGTAGCAAAAGAATTAAATATAATTATTACAGTTTTGTCATGCTGTGATACTGGCAGAGTATAGTCTGCATATGTCATATTGAGACTATTCTGCATGTGAACGATTATGCTGGTGACTGTCAGCTAGCACCAACATAAACCGAAATCCACTTGATGTTTGCCAATTTACGTTCTATTGTAATAGTCTATGGCAAAAGGTCAGTTCAAGAACCAAGTCCTTGTTGGCCTCTGAGAAGGGCTCAGTGCTGACTAAGCATAATTGCATTATTCTGCATTGAGTTTTGCAATCTATAATAAAAATACTAAACTCTGTACTATTAAGTCTCTAACAAATTAATGGTTTTTCTTTCAGTAGGGAAATATGATTTTCTGTTGTCAGATATTAAAGAAAAGAAGTGGCAAGTAGGTGGTAGCTGCAACATAAGACTGAGAACGAATTATCTTGGCTTTAAGGAATTAACTGCAGTGAAGTCGATAACATATCCAACGTTTTATACTGTATAAGTTAATATGTTAGAAGAAGAACATAAATAATTTTTTTTAATGTGTGACACACATTAGTTGCAAGTATTGATATGTATTACATTTGACGGATTGATGCAAACTACATGTTGCCATAGCAGTGGGACCGCTTTGAACATTGATAACTGTCAGAATAGTCTGAATATGTAATAAATAGGATATGATTAGTAAAGCAACTTGGTTCATGTTATATTATCTTACATTTTGATATTTTACCAGTAATAACAATACTAATACTTTTTCATACTGTGAATAATACATCAGGCATAACCAGCAAAAAGCAGAATGCTAAAAATGTTGATGTAATTTTTCATAAAACCATTTTTTTATTATTACATATTATACACACTTGAACATATTATTTTGTTTGCAATATTTTACAGGCACGTCAGATATATTAACAATGGTTGTATTAACTTCGTATGTGTTGAAACATTATGTTTATTCCAAGTACTTGGGGACTGACTGCCTGTTAATGGAACTACATTTTACGCATTATATGTAGAGTTGCAATAGCTACAAATGTTGGAGAATCCCGCCAAGCAATCTGGAAGCTTCAGAGTAAGATGATTCCTACACCAAGTCGAGATACCTTTGAAAGAACAGCAGACGGCTTCCAAAAGCAAACACACTTTCCCAAATGTATAGGAGCTATCAATAGGAATCATCTTAAAATTATCAAACCAACAGAGAGTGGATCATTGTTTTTCAACTACAAACACTTCTCTTCTCTAACTATCTTGGCTGTTGCTAACTCAAACTACAAATTTGTTTACGTTGACATTGGAACTTATGGAAGACCTTCAGACTCGTCCGTTTTTTCTAATAGTTCACTTTATCGGAAATTTATAAATAGTGAACTTGATATTACGCATTCCAAACCCATAACTGAAAATGGGGGTGCTCTAGCATTCGTTCTGATTGGAGACGAGGTCTCGCACCAGTTGTTACACCTCTCCGAAATAAAAAAATGTGTGTGAAAAGAAAGAAAGTATTCAACTGTTGTTTACCAACTGCCAGGAGAATTGTAGAATGTGCAGAATTCTAGCTGATAAGTGGCATGGGTTTCATAGACCACTAATTGTGTCGACAGATTTTGCCGAAGACATAGTGAAACCAACATGTGTACTGCAAACTTCGTAAAGCAACAAGATGGGTACAATTACGACGACACACTCACTTGTTACGAATTTGTTGATTTGCAGGACTGCCCATCTGGAAGTGGCAGATCCGTTAATACAAAACGGGAANTGAAAATGGGGGTGCTCTAGCATTCGTTCTGATTGGAGACGAGGTCTCGCACCAGTTGTTACACCTCTCCGCAATTAAAAAAATGTGTGTGAAAAGAAAGAAAGTATTCAACTGTTGTTTACCAACTGCCAGGAGAATTGTAGAATGTGCAGAATTCTAGCTGATAAGTGGCATGGGTTTCATAGACCACTAATTGTGTCGACAGATTTTGCCGAAGACATAGTGAAACCAACATGTGTACTGCAAACTTCGTAAAGCAACAAGATGGGTACAATTACGACGACCCACTCACTTGTTACGAATTTGTTGATTTGCAGGACTGCCCATCTGGAAGTGGCAGATCCGTTAATACAAAACGGGAAGAGTATGCAAATTTCTATGTCTGTTCTGAAGAACAAATTCCCTGGCAGTGGAGAAAAGAAACTGACTGAAATTAATTAGGCAGTGCGTAGTAAACTAATTCAATGTATGCGTTGACAGGCTCAAAAATTATAGACGCGAGGTGAAAATGTGAGGCCATAAAGAAACAATATTAAAACTGTATGAAAGTGATTCACCAAAGTGCTACTCTAAAGTAAATGTGTATTGAAACTACAATAGTATGTATATTTATTGATTAACTTCCGGAGTAATTTCCCAACAATTGTTAAAACTTAGTGTTTCAAAAATAATAGTTATAATACGAAGGAAAATAATGTANCAACAATTGTTAAAACTTAGTGTTTCAAAAATAATAGTTATAATACGAAGGAAAATAATGTATTAACTTTGAATACGTGGTTTGTGCCCATTGTTGTGAAAACTGTGAACCTGTAAAAAATAAATACATTTAATAATGATATTACAACTCATAATATAGCCTATACATAATACGAACACAGCAAAANCTGTAAAAAATAAATACATTTAATAATGATATTACAACTCATAATATAGCCTATACATAATACGAACACAGCAAAAGTATCTTGTCAGCAACTTAGCAGTTTTGTTTTTCTCTTTCGTGCTCAACTCGTTAAGTTTGAGAAGAAAATAGTATGAATCTTCTCTCCCGCGCTCTTGTCTTCTTCATTATTTTGCTATCATCATCACTTGTACAGTTCTAAATTTCAGGCTCTTCATGTGTCTCTGCTATAAAACTATCTGTAACAAAATGCTCCTTCATATTTCACAAGCACACAGAGGGAATGACTGGATAGAGTAGGCCCGTGTCACAATTNAATGCTCCTTCATATTTCACAAGCACACAGAGGGAATGACTGGATAGAGTAGGCCCGTGTCACAATTTAGGAGGATTTTTGTAATGCCAGACGGGTAGGAGGGGAAGTCACCGTCAAGTCACTCGCGTGAAAAGGAAAATGCTGTGGTCTAACTGTCATCAGTGGACGGGGTCTGCGACTAGTCGTCCGTCTGTCGCTGACAAAACGCTCGTTTGTAAAGAGTTTGGCGACTTCCCATTGCAGCCAATGCTAAATGCGGGTCGATGACAGTCGGCGTCCAGCTGTCAACATTTTGTCACCCAAGCCGTCGACTCAAAGTCGTCCGTGTGTAAGGGGCCTAAGTCTTTAAAATTACACCAAAGGGATAACACACCGCATTTGTGCGCACTCAGTTTAACAATATTTTGCGAGAGAACTATTTCTTACTGGGGATTACCAACACACCCAATTTCTATTTTGTTTTTATTCACATTTATTATATATAAAATATTTTAATTTATAGTAAAAATTCAAGTATAAGTTCAATTTAACTAAAAATGAAGTATTTTTATGGTAACAGAAGTATAAAATACTCGTAATACATAACATATTCAGGAAACAACCTAACACATACATGGAATAATTTTTCATAGGTTTGATTCATAAAAGTGTGAAGATATTGCGAATAGAATACAGTCCATGATAGGATCAATTTCTTTAGTAGTGCCATCGAAAAAACCTTATTTAATATGACTAGCCCATAATGGCTGAAGATTGCACATTTTCCACAATTTACTTACAACTCAAAGAGCAGTAAATGAAACGTCGCTACTGTAGTTCTTATTTATACAGTCCTGTGGGCATCCTGATGTATCGCACACACGTGAGGTGATATTTAGAGGCTGTGGATGTTTGCATGTTTGCAGGACGGTGACTCGTGGGTGCCCGGAGTGGTCGTGGGCGGACACTTTGGGTCTGTGGTGGACCTCTCCTGGGAGCCAGGGGGCCAGTTCCTGCTGAGCGCGGGCGCGGACCAGACCACGCGTCTCCACGCCCCCTGGGTCTGCGCCGATGGCACGGTAACCCTCCGCAGCTCCCCGTCTGGTTATGACCTAGATGTAGAGCAACGCTAGCATTGCAAGGACTTCTTGTAGAAAGATGTTGTGTTGCATTTCTGTTGCAGTGAAACAATTTCCAAGTGCCCACCGATCTGACTCTTGAATTGCATCACGTGGTATTTGAAATACAAAATTTTTTTTATGATGTTGCGTAACGTACTGCGATACTGTTGATCAGTTGCACTTCAGATTTAGTAAGAATAGTACTTTTAAAACAACAAACACACAGTATTAGAAACATTATTTCATAAAATGAAAATTCCCTCCTCATCCTTTTGAATCCTAAAGTACACTCGTACATGCAATACTTGTACTTTTCTATGTACATACGTTCCTCGAGTAAAATACGTAGTTGGATCACTGCTTGAAGCTCCAAAGTTGCATGCACCACAGGGCCAGTTCTTTGTCTTACACAAGTCAGTGATGCAGCACTTGACGCTTGTGCAATTTCACTGCCTTGTTTCCAGGCGTCAGATACAGAAAATAGCTTCAGGAAGGTGGCACCTCGATGAGTTTTCTTTCTCAGTAAGCTGAGCAATTTTTCACCTCTTTAACGAGCACATGAGTGATTCAACTTTTAAAAAAAAGTTTTCTTGGCTCATAAGACTGAATTTTTAGTGCCTTTGAAAAGAGTCTTCCAGTTTTACTGTACATTAGAGGTCTGTGAGCCTGCGATTTTTAGTTTCAGCAGAGCGCGAGCAAGCCTAATGGAAAGTTCCCGAGCTCAAGATAGAGCTGAAGCTCTTTTATTGGTTACAAAAATATGTTGTATAATGAAGGTAATACTAGCATTTTGGAGGTACTCTTGTGTTCATATCTGCAGTTCTGAGGAATAACTTTTACAGAACGCCTCACTTTTAAAATATTTATTCATTTATGAAATGTGAAAATGTTGCCATTAATTACTAATTTTGATGGGGTAGTTGGCATGTACCACCTGCATGATTCCCACACAGAATATAAATCTACATTAAAAAATACAACCATAAAATCATGCCTAGTCGCATAGCAGTTTAAGTGAGCCTGGCGAGCCTAGAAATTTTATCAAGATTATTCATCACTCAAAATAGACACACTTAACATCGCTAGTACAGTATAACCCAAATTTTCCAAGGCCTCGCTGTGTCTGAGAATGACCTCGCAAAATCGTTTCAGACTTATTTGATATGCATTGAAATAGCATTTTTCGTGTTATGTCAGCTTTAATCGTAAATTAATTTTATTAGATAGACATCGTCCGAATTGTGTATAATGAAACTTCCCCTAACAGACACTTCTAAAAAATAGACATTTTTCAAGTCACGGGCAGAAAAACCGTAGACTCTTATGATGGGAATGTTCCTAATAACTGACATTCTAAATAGCGGCTGTGGACACTTCATTTGAGCTTAATAATGGGCAATAACTACAAGAAAACTGCGTGAACTAGTGCTAAAACAGCGAGTTCCATGTCTGCTGAGGAGGTTGTACACCTGTCACTCAGAAACGAAAACGGTTAACTTTGCCAGACTTTGGTTGTGATTCTGGCGCAAGGTAAAGAAGAATCAAGTGTCCGTGATCTAGGGAAAAATCTACAGTTCTTGTTTATGTTAGTTTCATAACAGTAAAGACATGCGGATGAGAGAATGATGATGTTCTGTTTAACTTGTCTCCCCTCTCTAAACACACATCCCATGAATTCCATTAAGATATGGCAGTGGGAGATGGCTGTTGTTGTGATTGGTTGGGTGAAGAGAAGATGTTGCGGTACCATTACTTTACAAACACTAGCTTTGACGAGGTTGACAGGTGAAATGCGACTTCCGTGTTCGTGCGATATGTGCTGGTGCCCACTTGACAGTTCTCACATTATTTTCTGTGACACATTGACTACGTCTTAACATTCGTAGCTCCAGCAGAGGAAACGTAGACCGTAATTTTGAGCAATTTTTTACTTATTAAAAATAAATACAAACTACCAAATCTCCTCCATATTAGTTTTGCCTGTTTGAAATGCTTAAATACACATATAGGTGATGTTATTGGAACAAACAAATGTATATTATACTCACAATAATAATTTCACAAAGCAAGTTGCTGAAATATTCTTGAAATAGGTATTTTCTCATGACACAATGTTTTGTTAAGTAACAATTTCACTTTACATTGGTTTTATTTTGTTAATTAAAATTTTTAACAACCCTCTAACAACTTTCGGGAATAATTTGTTTATTTTAAGACTTTGTGGACTTCTAGTTTTGGAATCATGAAAACACCAAAATAATAGCAGCATGGTGTCCTAGACAGTTTGATATCATGGTGTTCCGACCAAACCTTACAAAATACTACCTAAATACAAGTTACACAAAACGAAACCCCAAACTAATTAGAACACAAACTGAGGAAGGCCATGTTTATTTTTTGGCACCTTGTCTAGTTTCTCGTTAGTACATCACCGTAGACACTTTCAGGATTGACATATTTTCCATTTTATCCTGTGTAATTAATTACTTGGACACACAACAGGTAGCTGTCAATGTACCTTGTGTGAGTCTACGACTTGAACTCAACTCGTGGGAAGCCATGGCAGCCACACTGGAGATCAAACCCGGACTTCTATGCCACAAAGACGATTGCTACACGTCGTTGCCATTAACACTAAATACGCTTGTCCATCATGCGTCCCTAGCACCTTTACGAAGCGGGCTTGCCCCTAAGCTAGCATCAGATACCACCCGTAATCACAGAGCTACCCCGCTTCCAACCCTCGCCAAGAGAGCGCAGCAAGGGATGACGCCGCCCACACAGGGAGGAGTCAGGCCGGCTGAAGATACCCTAACCAAAGGAAGACTCCATTCAGTATTTAGGGCCGGACGAGCCCCCAGAATGCCAAGCAGCTCGCCCTACCACTGCTGTGCTAGGGCTATCCGCCTCAACCAGATCTTCTATCAGTGAAGCTTGCTTCAACGCCAGAGACACACACTCCACTTGGGAGTGCTAACCCTCATCCCTTCAGGACTACACTAGACGACAGGGTTTGAGTCATTTTCATGACTGCTTTATTAGTTGCTCTAGACTCGCTCCTTGCTTGACAGGTCGCCCTCACCCTGGGTAGAGTACGTCATCTTCTTCTCACGAGTGCGCATCATCTCAGCTGCTTTTGCACGTAATCTAAGATATTGATCGCACACACAGTTCACATAAAAATTGGATTGCAAGGAATTCTTTGTCAAAGATTAAACATACTGTATAAACACAATGTCGTTAAATTGGTTAAGTACAAGAGAAGGCAATCTAAGCCGTCGTTTGTCACCTGGAGAATATGTCTTTCTTTTCTGCCACACTGCAACACGTGAACAAAACTGACTCCGGAAAAAACAAACAATGTCAGCTGTAAAATTAATCCCGGTCAACAACTGCTAACGCTGCATTTGTCCTCTCTCTCATGTC
>NQII01002390.1:192633-209010 GCA_002778355.1 Clitarchus hookeri
TCCTTACGTCCCAACCACCCACGTGTCTAAAAGACCTCAAGCTTTTCACTCATTAGTTTATTTATTCAGGCTGAGGGACATAAATTGACCCGTGGTATTTGGGGCTTCTATTGTACCTCAAAACGGTACATACGACCACCGCTACTCACAAATATAAAATGTAAACATTGGGCGCCGACGCACTTTAAGAAGGGTGAAGTCGATTTCCAGTAGCTTGTTGAGAAAAAATAAATACATTAATGAAAAATGATTTTAATTCATTAGACAAACATCTTGCGAATAAAAGATATGCCAGAATAGTATAGGCTGTTCATGGTGAAGTGGGCACTTTTGAGGCCCTGGTTACTTTTATTCTCTCACTAGTTTATGCTAAACATTTTAGCATGACTACTAAACATTATGTATACTTTTCACTGTAATCATAGTTTGAAGTCTGAGGCCACCATAAAATATATTTATTGGTTATTATTCCTGTATAGACTTTTAAAAAGTTCTCGATTTACCATCAACAGCCTATATGTACAACCTCCGAGGCGACAGGTGAAGCGATCACGAAACTGTTAGTTGAAGTGGTGAAAGATGTGGGGGTGTGTAACTCGTGCTGTTATTGGCTGTAATTCTTGCTATGTGTGCGGCGATGGCCAGGCGAGGTAACTAGACTAGGCGCAGAGACTGCAGGCTTGAGCTGCATTATGGGGGGGGGATGGTAGAACATTCCCTTTGTTCCTTCACGTATTGCGAGGGTGGCCTTTACTTCAGACACTATGCTGCACGTTCATTTCAAATCACAACTGCCGCAGTTTTTGACTAATTTCCTCCTGGGTTTTTTTTTATCTTGCAGCATGCCAATTACAAGTAGCAACTCTACAACCCATGTATCTTATCGCTGTGGACTCACAAACACATTTTTAATAAGATTTTATTGCAATCTATTGCATTTTTCCTTAGACTTTTTGTATTTTTTTTACAATTTTTATGATATTTTTATTGTTCCTGAGAATGGCCTCGTAAAATAACGGCCTCGTTAAATCCAGCACTTGTAAATTCCGGGTTCTGCTGTATTTCAAAGCAAATGGTTTCGTCTGAAAATGTTCCAGAATACATTTTAACTACAATTTAATATTTGCCAGAAGTTGTCTTTTGAGATTAAAGGTAGTGTTTTCCTGTAAAGTTTGTGTTTAATTGTATCTGGCATAAAATCAACATGATTTTAAAACGAAATATTAATTGAACTCAATAGACAGCATCTTTGCGAATAAAATTATATTTTCAGAATTATATAAGCGACCTCCCCTTGTCGCAAGAAATGGTTGGAACATCGAGCTACTTGTATTACCAAGTGTAAAGTTCATTTTTAGTAAGTTCCTGCGAGGAAATTGGAGGAATTATATTTATTTATTTCAGTAGATGCGCATCTTTTGAATAAATTGATATTCAACATCTTTTGTTGTCTAATAATGGGTAAGCACCGGGCCCAAGTGCAGCGTAACTCGCGACAGGTGTGTGTATTGGAAAATCAAAGGACGTGGTTTTGAATGATTTATTATTAAAGGCACTGAAGAAATAAATTTTAATTGCCTTATTTATTCTTTGGTGTCTCAAAAATTCAAGTTTTTTTGCAGTGAAACATAATTTATTACTTTAAAAGACAGACAGTTGGTGTGTGTGCAAGGTGTCGCCAATTTGTTGTGGTGTGGAGGGATAAATGGATTCCAACCGTCCTGCCACTTCCCCTTCTCCACTGGCCGCCGTAATCACACTGCCCTATCAACAATCTCTCCACGCAATCTCAGCTGATCAAGTCCATGCAGGACATTCAAAATTTGGCTTGCATTTGATGTCATGTTATTTTCATTTTCAGAGAGTTTGAAAGTTTTAAGTTAGCTGGCATTTAGTGTCGGATTACAATAAATTATATATGATATTTTGAGATGTTATATTCTTTATTTAAACAAGTTGAGGTGAAATGTTTTTCAATGTATTATTTATAGTAATACTAATATAGTAATGCTAATTTTGAAAATTCCCATTTTGATTGTGTTTATTAGTTAAACTTTATTCACATATAATGTACAACTCTAATTATACTCAAAAATAAGTCTAATAATTTCAGAAATAGTACATTAAACTCTTGATTTACCGAGGGCAGCTTAACCGTGGAGCCACCAGTCCAAGTCAAATATTGAACAGCTGCCGCCAGTCGCACGCCATTGCTATTTATAACCCATGCACACGTGTCGAGTGATGTGGTACTGATTAATTTTAATATTAAAAGTGTTCTGGTACTGTATTTGCACGTTTTTAACAGTAAATATATGTGAAACTTGGAAGTATAAGGAATTCTGGGAAATTGTCAGAAAGCATATTTTCATTCATAATAATGAAGTATTTCACAATTAAAACTGGCATCTGCTTGTCAAAAAGGCAAGATTGTTTAGTTTACAGTAGTTTGTACATTCAGAGGCTAATTATGAATTAGTTGTGCAACCGATTGCAACTGGGTGACAAAATATCACATTATCATAAATATTATATGCTGCAAAAATGATTATATCGCAAACAATGGGGGGTTTTAATAAATAAGTAACATTTATTCTCCTTTTGTTGCTAAAGTGGTCAAGATTGAAAAAAAATGGCAAGCTGGTCTCAGAAAGGCGTGGCGATTGCAGGCTGAATACAAATAATTAGCAAGCAGAATTGCTTGACACGGAAATATGTTATGTTAAAATATTTATAGAGCTCGCAGAAAATTTAAAACACTGAGAATTTGTTTGCATATTTGCATTTTACGCTTGAAAAACGAGTAATTTGATGGGGGTTGTTTTCGAAGCGAGCCGCGTGCACTGGCCAACAAATGGCAGTGTGGTCTCCTATAGTGCTGCTGTGTCATCAAAGTATATCTATCTCGTCCTTTTAAATGCTAATTGTTCATCTCGTGCAGGCTCAAAACAACTCTGGTTTGAAATATATTGCGTCCAATTAATGTAGAAATATTTGAAAATTACTCTACGATAGATGTGCAACCTCTTCAATTAATATGAAGCATGCAGGTGGCGACATTAGCAGCAAGCACTAGCACGGCCTATGAAGAAGAGACAAATGAAGCTAAACTATCACATACAGTGTTCCATTTCGTTTAAACACCTACACATTATTTTAGAACAAAGTTTAATTTGTTACACTAATAACAGCTGTTTTCTAATGATATAAATTAAAATACATAAACATTTTGTCTACGATCTCCTTCCTACCCACATATATTTCTCTGATGTCTATTGTGCAAATGTAGGCTGTCAAAATAGCCAACATGAAATTTTCTACCAATCGTTCATGCATCAGCTGATACAGGATTTTGTGTATGGGATGATGTTAATATCACTTATGATGTTGCCAAAAATTGAATTTTTATATGACTCTATTCTTTGTTAACACAAACTACGCGTACAGTATGTAGCTGAGTTTTTGGATTTTCACCAGTGCATCCACCGAAGTACACCGTACGTTTGGAAACTAATGTTTTTGACGAGTTCGGTTGAACCGATGTATCCACCGGTTCAACCGGCCTGAAATGTCGGTGGATCTGGTGGATGTACACCAGAACATCAACCGATGAATTTTCGAACACAATCTCGCAAACACATATGTAAATAAATAAAGCATTTGTGAACAATAANTTCAGGCTGAGGGACATAAATTGACCCGTGGTATTCGGGGCTTCTATTGTACCTCAAAACTGTAAATACGACCACCGCTTCCTACAAATATAAAATGTAAACATTGGGCGCCGACGCACTTTAAGAAGGGCGAAGTCCGTTTCCAGTAGCTTGTTGAGAAAAAATAAATGCACTAATGAAAAATGATTTTAATTCATTAGACAAACATCTTGCGAATAAAAGACATGCCAGAATGGTATAGGATGTTCATGGTAAAGTGAGCATTTTTGAGGCCCTGGCTACTTTTATTCTCTCGCTAGTTTATGCTAAACATTTTAGCATGACTACTGAACATTAGGTATACTTTTCACTATTATCATAGTTTGAAGTCTGAGGCCACCGTGAAATATATTTATTGGTTATTATTCCCGTAGAGACTTTTAAAAAGTTCTCGATTTACCATCAACAGCCTATATGTACAACCTCTGAGGCGACAGGTGAAGCGATCACGAAACTATTAGTTGAAGTGGTGAAAGATGTGGGGGTGTGTAACTCGTGCTGTTATTGGCTGTAATTCTTGCTATGCGTGCGGCGATGGCCAGGCGAGGTAACTAGACTAGGCGCAGAGACTGCAGGCTTGAGCTGCATTGGGGGGGGGGGATGGTAGAACATTCCCTTTGTTCCTTCACGTATTGCGTGGGTAGCCTTTCCTTCAGGCACTATGCTGCACGCTCATTTCAAATCACAACTGCCGCAGTTTTTGACTAGTTTTCTCCTGGGGTTTTTTTTTATCTTGCAGCATGCCAATTGCAAGTAGCAACTCTACAACCCATGTATCCTATCGCTGTGGACTCATAAACATATTTTAAATCAGATTTTATTGCAATCTATTGCATTTTTCCTTGGGCTTTTTGTATTTTTTGACAATTTTTATGATTTTTTTTATTGTTCCTGAGAATGGCCTCGTAAAATCACAGCCTCGTTAAATTCAGCACTTGTAAGTTCGGGGTTCTGCTGTATTTCAAAGCAAATGGTTTTGTCTGAAAATGTTCCGGAATACATTTTAACTAGGATTTAATATTTTCCAGAAGTTGTCTTTTGAGATTAAAGGTATTTTTTTTCCCGTAAAGTTTTTGTTTAATTGTATCTGGCATAAAATCAAAATGATTTTAAAACGAAATATTAATTGAACTCAATGGACAGCATCTTTGCGAATAAAATGATATTTTCGGAATCATGTAAGTGACCTCCCCTTGTCGCCAAAAATGGTTGGAACATCGAGCTACTTGTATTACCAAGTGTAAAGTTCATTTTTAGTAACTTCCTGCGGGGAAATTGGAGGAATTATATTCATTTATTTCTGTAGACATGGTCTTTCGAATAAATTGATATTCAACATCTTTTGTTGTCTAGTAATGGGTAAGCAGCGAGCCCAAGTGCAGCGTAACTCGCGACAGGTGTGTGTATTGGAAAATCAAAGGACGTGGTTTTGAATGATTTATTATTAAAGGCACTGAAGAAATAAATTTTAATTGCCGTATTTATTCTTTGGTGTCTCAAAAATACAATTTTTTTTTGCAGTGAAACATAATTTATTACTTTAAAAGACAGACATTTGGTGTGTGCGCAAGGTGTCGCCAATTTGTTGCGGCGTGGAGGGGGAAATGGATTTCAACCCTCCTGCCACTTCCCCTTCTCCATCTGGCCGCCGTAATCACACTGCCCGATCAATAATCTCTCCCCGCGATCTCAGCTGATCAAGTCCATGCAGGACATTCAAAATTTGGCTTGCATTTGATGTCATGTTATTTTCATTTTCAGAGAGTTTGAAAGTTTTAAGTTAGCTGGCATTTAGTGTCGGATTACAATCAATTATATATGATATTTTGAGATGTTATATTCTTTATTTAAACGAGTTGAGGTGAAATGTTTTTCAATGTATTATTTATAGTAATACTAATACAGTAATGCTAATTTTGAAAATTCCCATTTTGATTGTGTTTATTAGTTAAACTTTATTCACAGATACTGTGCAACTCTAATTATACTCAATAACAAGTCAAATAATTTCAGAAATTGTACATTAAAATCTCGATTTACCGGGGGCAGCTTAACCGTGGAGCCACCAGTTCAAGTCAAATATTGAACAGCTGCCGCCAGTCGCACGCCATGGCTATTTATAACCCATGCACACGTGTCGAGTGATGTGGTACTGATTAATTTTAATATTAAAAGTGTTCTGGTACTGTATTTGCACGTTTTTAACAGTAAATATATGTGAAACTTTGAAGTATAAGGAATTCTGGGAAATTGTCAGAAAGCATATTTTCATTCAAAATAATGAAGTATTTCACAATTAAAACTGGCATCTGCTTGTCAAAGAGGCAAGATCATTTAGTTTACAGTAGTTTGTACATGCAGAGGCTAATTATAAACTAGTTGTGCAACCGAGTGCAACTGGGTAACAAAATATCACATTATCATAAATATTATATGCTGCAAAAATGATTCTATCGCAAGCAATGGGTGGATTTAATAAATAAGTAACATTTATTCTCCTTTTGTTGCTAAAGTGGTCAGGATAAAAAAAAATGGTAAGCTGGTCTCAGAAAGGCGTGGTGATTGCAGGCTGAATTCAAGTTATTAGCAAGCAGAATTGCTTCACACTGAAATATGTTATGTTGAAATATTTATAGAGCTCGCAGAAAATTTAAAACACTGAGAATCCGTTTGCATATTTGCATTTTACTCTTCAAAAACGAGTAATTTGATGGGGGTTGTTTTCGAAGCGAGCCGCGTGCACTGGCCAACAAATGGCAGTGTGGTCTCCTATAGTGCTGCTGTGTCATCAAAGTATATCTATCTCGTCCTTTTAAATGTTAATTTTTCATCTCGTGCAGGATCAAAACAACTCGGGTTTGAAATATATTACGTCCAATTATTGTAGAAATATTTGAAAATTACTCTACGATAGATGTGCAACCTCTTCAATTAATATGAAGCATGCACGTGGCGACGTTAGCCGCAAGCGCTAGCACGGCCTATGTAGAAGAGACAAATGAAGCTAAACTATCACATACAGTGNCGCAGGGGAGTAACCTGAGGTAATGACCCTAGGAGTCCCCGAGGACTGCACACCCACCACCTCTCACCCCGAGGACATTAACGAGCCAAGGAACCCCCGAGCCGGGGAAGCACAGCACGCGCCCACCCCCCCTTCCTCATCTCCACCGCAGAATTAGGGAAACTACCGGACTTCAGGGGAAGTACCACGAGAGAACTATATATAGGGAAGACTAAGCGAGTACCAGGCAGTCATGTACGAGTTATGATCGGGAGAGGGACGGGACGCGAGCGGAGGTGGAACCAGAGAGCGAGAGACTACACATCCCGGGATACGAGCCCGGACTTCCCGCCAGAAGCCGAAGAGATACACCAGGACACCAACCCGAGAGAGGGAGAGAGAGAGGACAACGCACCACAGCCAACACAGAGGTAAACACAGCAACCCGCCAAGAACCTCCCCCCCAACACAAGCCTTTCGCCAGAACGTCTGTAGAACGCGTTAGAATTAACCCAGCAGTTCAGACAGATAGGAAAAGGGGATAGGTCTCGTATGTGTAACAGTGACCTGTGTTTACCAAATAAACGTAAGTGTGCGTAAATTAAACACGAGTACGACTTTGTGTTGACCCCGCATGCAGCCTGTAAGTCATAGGTGAGAGAAGTGTCGAGTCAGTGTTCCATTTCGTTTAAACACCTACACATTATTTTAGAACGAAGTTTAATTTGTTACACTAATAACAGCTGTTTTCTAATGATATAAATTAAAATACATAAACATTTTGTCTACGATCTCGTTCCTACCCATATATATTTCTCTGATGTCTGTTGTGCAAATGTAGGCTGTCAAAATAGCCAACATGAAATTTTCTACCAATCGTTCATGCATCAGCTGATACAGGATTTTGTGTATGGGATGATGTTAATATCATTTATGACGTTGCCAAAAATTTAATTTTTATATGACTCTATTCTTTGTTAACACAAACTACGCGTACAGTATGTAGCTGAGTTTTTGGATTTTCACCAGTGCATCCACCGAAGTACACCGTACGTTTGGAAACTAATGTTTTTGACTAGTTCAGTTGAACCGATGTATTCACCTGTTCAACCGGCCTGAAATGTCGGTGGATCTGGTGGATGTACACCGGAACATCAACCGATGAATTTTCGAACACAATCTCGCAAACACATATGTAAATAAATAAAGCATTTGTGAACAATAAAGATAAAGAAAGGCAAATAGCCACGTTTGATTCCAAAGGAAAAATTTTGTGTCTCCAAATGTGCACAAACATCGCAGAAAGATGAGAGACTTAATTTGTATTTTATAAAGAAAGAGCATGTTTATAAGAAAATATGTTAGCACAGTGTTTAATTTGGGGTTTCCTGTATTATAAATATATTTTGCATATATGTATTTATTAACTTGCATTCCTAACAAAAATATAAAAACATCCTAATGTTCGGAAATTCTCTCAACCGGTGTACACCGGTGCACACCAGAACATTCACCACTGGTGGATCTATTGGTGAATTTCCAAAAATGTGGTAGGCCTAAAGTCAACGTACCCCCACCCCTGCCACCTAACTGCTTTAACCTCAAGTATTGGTTGTCTGCGAACCCTTAGCCAGTCAATACCCCGGAAAATAGGGAGTTTATTGTATTTTATTAATGTACTTGTCAGAACCCTCATCTACTGAAATCCCGCATGTATGGAAATTTTTTGACAGTCCCCTGAAAAACTGTAGATAGTCAGTCCACTTTACATAGAATTTTGAATTAACTGAGTTCATTGTACGAGGTTTTTCTGTAATACATTGCTCGAGAAGAGAATCACAACCATTTGTGGCCATAGTAAATGCAACAAGCTTATTTTTCTACCCATGTCCCTCAAATGTTCAATTTTTTTTCAACCAAATTTTTGTTTGGTTCTTTAGAAAAGGGTTGTTACTTCAAGAGGGTCGCTAATCCTGGGGTCTCAAAATTGAGAGTTGACTGTAGTTTACGCCGCTTCGTGTACACAATTTGTTGGTTAAAAGTATACAGTGGACTTCCTGTCTTCTATTTTTCAAGGGACTGTTAAAAAATTTCCATACATGCAGTATTTCAGTAGATGAGGGTTCTGACATGTACATCAATAAAATACAATTTCTGACCTTATTATACTTCATTTTGAATATAATGAGAGCCATACATTATCTGTGAATAAAGTTTATCTAATAAACACAATAAAACTGAGAATTTAAAAATAAAAGTATTTCTGTATTAGTTTTACTGTAAATAATACATAAAAAAATATTTTTCACCCAACTCAATTTAATAAAGTGTATCTGAAAATACTGTATATAATTGATTATAACCCGATACCGAATGCAAGTCGACCTAAATCTTTCTAACCCTCTGAAAATGAAAATAATATGGCACCGAATGCAAGTCAAATTAAGAATGTCCGTCCCGCACTCAATCAACTGAGAGCGTATTGAGAGATTATCAATGGGGCAAGTGTGTTCACGGCTGGCGTAGCAGCGAAGGGGAAGTGGCGGGAGGGGTGAAACAATGTACCCTTCCCCACCTCTTCATGTTGGTGATATGTTGCGTATGTAGCAAATGTCTGTCTTTTAAAGTAATTATTTATATTTCACTGCAGAAAAACTGTAATTTTGAGACAGAAATTAATAAATAAGGTCATTAAAATTTATTTCTTCGTGGTTTTTTAATAATTTATCTTTCAAAACCACGTCTTCTGATTTTCCCGTGCACACACCTGTTGCGAGTTACGTTGCACTGGGGCTCGGAGCTTGCCCATTATTAGACAACAGAAGGTGTCAAATAGGCCCTTACAGTATATAAGTTTTTTTCATAATACCCGTGTCTATTGAAATAAATTGATATAAATCCTCCACTTTTTCCGCAGGAAGTTACCGAAAATGAACTTTATGCTTGGTAAAAACAAGTCACTCGATGTTCAAACAATTTTTGGTGACAAAGGGAGGTCGAGTTTATGCATCTTGGCATATCATTTTATTCGCCAAGACCATTGAGTTAAATTAATTTTTTGTTTTAAAATAATGTTGATTTTACGCCAGATGGNTATCATTTTATTCGCCAAGACCATTGAGTTAAATTAATTTTTTGTTTTAAAATAATGTTGATTTTACGCCAGATGCAATTGAATACCAAACTTTATGGTTAAAAACGACTTTTATCACAAAAGAAAACATCTTTGCAAATAATAGTTCCTCATTAAAATCTATTGCATAACATTTTCAGGCGAAACCATTAGCTTTGAAATACTAGTGATGATAGGTGCCACTGTTTTCTATTTTGAGTGACGGATAATCGTGATAAAAATGTTTATGATCTGCAGCAAGCGCGCACGGCTTCCCCTCTCGAAGGCGTGTTAGGGGAGGAAGAAAGTTGCGAGACTGAGAGAGACAGAAAGAGGAAGGGAAGGGAGAGATAGAGGATGCTGGGTTGCCATGCTGGTTGCTAGGTAACTGCTTCCCCTCTCGTCAGACGTGTAAGGGGAGGTAGCAAGCCACACTCACTACGCTGCACACGTGTTGTGAAGACCACGCGTCGCAGAGCAGAGATAAATGGCGGTGTGCACGACGTATTTCACATCCAGTTACTAGACGTTTGCATAACAACTTGCTTAAAAATAATTGTTGCGGCACAACTTAGGTGATGGGACCGAAATATACTATGATCGACGCAACATCTGTTAAACGATACAAGCGCGTAGCTTTATAATTATTTATATTAGAGTTTTGCCGCTACCAGTGAAAAATAACTGTGGATACGGTTTATCTGTACATGCGCTTTTGGTACAATGAGAGTCCACTGTATTAAAAAAAATATTACGTAATTAACTTGTTTTTATTCACTATCCCACGAGGGCTAGTTTTGTTGTAATAACCTATTCATTCATCATTGTAAATGTTTGTTTTCTCCCCTGATGCTACCAAGTTTGGCAAAATGTTTAGTTGCGCTGGACCAATTGTTCTGGTTTACGTGTTGTGCTATGGGTATTGTGTGTTTAAGGCACACATACGCTCTTTATATTTGTGTTGTAATACTTGCACTGCAATGTTAACATTATGAAAATGTTAAATTTTCCGTTTGGAACTTATATTACCATACCAACAAATTAACATTAAATTAAAATCAGTAATTTTCCAATAATCTACACAAACACCCACAAGAACCAATCACATCCTCTGAAACCAATGTTAAGCCAGGACTTTCATATAAGTGCAGGAGTATTCCCTCTTCTACAACTCTTCTTAAGGAACTGTGAAACAATTCCGTAATAAAGATTGGAAATTACTGTTTAGGGAAATCGGCTGTAAAATAAGTTGCCATGCTTTGTGTTTCTCTTCTCAAGCACTGCACTGCAAGTATTGCATATTTTACAATACAGCAGATACCACCCCATTTTGATGTATGGGGGTCGGGGTGGGTCAAAACATCCCAAACCTTCTATTAAGACCATCCATGACTAACAAACGTATTCCTGGGAACCGTGAGGTTTCTTATCAGTGAGATTCTACTGTACTAAAGAAACATGAAGCTAACATCTGCACATTGCTCCCGCCTGGGCGGTAGAGTCAGAATGAATGAGGAGAGAGAAGGCNAGAAACATGAAGCTAACATCTGCACATTGCTCCCGCCTGGGCGGTAGAGTCAGAATGAATGAGGAGAGAGAAGGCACACGTTTAGTGTAGCCGGCTGCGAGGGTCAAACTTGTCCTTCCCTCCCTGCTTTGATAGTAGATGACGATGAGGTGTGGGTGGACAGGCAACGGAACACTTTGCAGTGTGGTTACAGGTCAGGAAAGCCTTATAAACCCGGTGCAAAGTGTGCTCCTTGGGACTATCGATATTAGTTCACTACTCCGTCGACGTTCAGTCTCTGTTCCCTGATGCTCCTTTCTCCTTCTTTGCTCTTTGGATCCCCCACCTTTCCACGCATGCTTGGTAGACAGCTTGTGCCCTATTGGCTGTTGATCTGCCCTCTGCCGGGCTCTTGGCTCTGTCTGTTAAACTTTGCTCCTGTTCCTGCTCGGTCGCTCATTGCTCCAGACAGCCTCGATGGTTGGGCGTTGTCGACTTGGGTCATCGCCACGTGTCTCAGCTCTGTGGCAATCATCATGTTGACTTAAATTTTCTACAGTGGCTGTAGGGTAATTCGCAGGTGGGTTGCAGTTTCAGTGTTTTAATGTATTTATTGAGTGGTTTTATGTTGGGCTAGTTCACTGCGAATACGGTTGTGCACTTTCCGTTTGTATTCTAAATTTGGTTTTGGTCGCCTAGTCGAAATTCAGTTTGGTATAATCTTGCATGGTAAATGTATGTGGATCCCAGTAGAGTAACATGCGTGTATTTTGTGTATTTAAATTTTTTATTAATGTTAATTTTGCCGCTGCTAGTTATGAGCGAGTTGCCAGAAAGTTTCCAGTTTGAGTTGGTGAGTGGGACCGCACCTGCTCACGCAATTTAGTTGTCAACATTTGTGATATCCCTGCTGGAAATACTTAAAAATTTTCTTATATTGCCTGTGTTTATTTAAAATGAGGCTTTTGATTTTTTCGATTAATATTTTAACGTGTTTGTAAATTTTTACGTCGTGAGGTTTTGTTACACTCTGTCCAAGTGCCCTCACAGATTTTCACTATATATTCCAAGGTAACATTTTAATTAATTTTGGGATTTGAATGAGACATAATATTATGATTTTGGTCTCAAATTAAACTTTCATGGAGAGCCTGTTAATGCTCTTGTATTTTATAAGATATTTTAAATGTATTTGTTGTGTCAACAATGCAAATTGCGAGCAAAACAACAAAGATAGCACCAGATTGCACTGTTTAACAACGATAAAAGCAAAAAACATGCGACACAAGCAATCTGCTTACCTAACAAGTCTATGGCGCCATCTTGACTGTTTCTTCCTAGTTGAGAAACTGGTTGGCCAACCTAGGCCAACCTAGACGTTGAACGCACGGCATAGTTACTACATGTGACACATCCCTCGGACCTACATCTGAGCGATACCAAGTCTTGCTACACGGGGTTTGATGACGTGCATACCACACATGCTCTTGCAGTGTTAGTACAATCTCAAGGTCTTAACTGTCCCCATTGCAAAAAATCCAGTATTAAGGTCAAGTGACTGGGAGGCCACAGGTTATGCTACTTGACCTCTGTGACCAATAATGAATGCTGCTGTAGTGATCACTCAATTTACAGGTACCACATAACAAAGCCGCCCACATCACAACATGTATTTATTTTCAGAAGTCTAGTCTCACCTGCTGTGTGAATGTGCAATATGCTTTTTGAATCTTGTATAAAATGAGGGAACAGGTATTGTATATTCTTAACTGTTAGTGGCTACAGCTGTGGAACAGGTGTAGTGCTGTCTAGTTTAGGACATGGCAGGTAACGTGTGAAACTTGTTGTGGTGGCAGGTGACGTGGCACGAGCTGGCTCGGCCCCAGGTGCACGGCTACGACATGGCGTGCCTCGCCGTTCTCTCCCGCTACAGGTTCGCCTCTGGTGCAGAGGAGAAGGTCATCAGGGCGTTCCAGGCGCCACACAACTTCATGCACAACTTCCAGCGCGTGTGCTGCATCGACGACGACGCAGCCAACTGTAAGCATGTTGAGTTGAACATCAGTTGGTTGAAAGCTGCAAGTTTTTGGAAGCCAATATAGAAAAACAGAAAAAAGTGCTAGGTAATGGATTTTGGCAAATATTATTTTGCCAGACAGATGCATGTATTTTGCGTAATAGCTTTCACCACAATATTACATACAGATTTTCACCATCAGAAGCAGCTCAGCAGAATTGTCAACATCGTAGTCTCCACCATTCTTTACTGTTTTCCAGCCTGTGGTCAAGGAAGTTAGTAGACACTGTTGTGCAAGATTGCTTTTCCTTTGTTTTATCTCTTTTGGCTACAAAAACCTGTTGGTTTCAATTACTATATTTAGCATTAATTTAGTCTTCTGCACCAGTCAGGTAATGTAAAATATTGTAGTTACACAACTGGAAAATGATAAAAGAACACCATGATGAAAATTATGGAGTTGATTTGAGTTGAGAGATTTGGGTGGCTCTTAACAACGAGGTCTTGTGAAGTGAGAATGGAGCAGCGTTGGAATGCAAGGGCGAGGGAAATGGTAGATCCCGAGAAAACCTGCCGACCAGCGGCATCGTCCGGCACGATTCAGAAATGATTGAGAAAGACCAAATTAACACAAGACATTATTAGAGGTAGCGCACGAAGTGACCGTAGGAGCAGCACTGGGAAAGACTGCGGAATTGAAGCAGGACGGTCAAAGTACACACTGGTAACAAGTTGAGAGCATCAGGAGAAACGTGTAGTTGCAAGTGCTTCACCGTACTCCGCAGGTCATTTGGACGTTGTTAGCATGCCAGGTCATCGAGGGCAAACCACGTTCGTACAGTTAACTGATTTTGAACGGGGCTAAATAGTGCGACTTCGGAAAGATGGATGGTCATACCGGAGAATTGCGGAACATGGATGAGAAGTGTCAGCACGGTATCGGTGGTGGTGCCGCTCGTACCAGTAAACCTGGCTCTGGAAGTCAGTGACGTACAGATGCACGCCAAGGCCGTTTAATTGTAAGGACGGCCATAGCGGATCACATGGCAACCACAAAACAGATTAGATGTAATGTCACACAAGGAGTGTCTGCTTTAACCATCTGCAATTGTTAACTTGAAACTGGTCTACTATCAGACATGTCGTTAGCCAGACTTTCCCTCGCACCTCATCATCGTGCAGCCCACCTCCGGTGGTGCAGAGAAAGAAGCACCTGGTGTAGAGAATGGTGAAGCGTTGTGTTCAGTGATGAGTCCCAGTTCTGCCTTGGAGCTAATAATTTCCTATTTGTTGTCTGCCTCATGAGAGGCATCTTCCACTGTGTATATGGCAGCGACATTCGGTACCAATTCCTGGGATATGGGAGTAATTTCCTATAATGGACATTCACCTCTGGTGTGGAACCTTGACCAGTGCACGATACATCCAGATCGTCATCCAACCCGTTCTGCTACCTGTTTTGCAGGGGCAGTGGTGTGTGCTATGGCAGTGCCCGTCCACATTCCACTCTTGCAACCCAGCATGCTCTTTAAGGTGTTCATCAACTTCCCTGGCCAGCCCGATCCCCAGATCTTCCCCCCGTTGAGCATGTGTGGTACTGGGTTGGACATCGTGTGGCCCAATCTCCTCCACCGTGGACGACTCTAGCTTGCCCATTCCACAGGACGATATTCGTCACCTCTATTATCATTTACATTTTCCAGTAGTGTACTTTGGTAGGAAGGTAGACAGTTAGTTCAGACAAGCAGGAACAGGTAAGAAATCGGCCATGACCTGGTTCAAGGAACAGTTGCAGCATATCACTTGGAGAGTTTCAGAAACCGTGGACAACTGGAGAGTAAGAATGGCATGATTAGGAATTGAATCTGGGTCTTCCAGAATGTGAAGCCATTGAGTTAGCACTGCACTTCCTTGCTTGGTGTGGAGTGGACTAAATGTAGAGTAGCAACAGTATGCAAGTGTAGGAGAAACAGGAGTATCTTCAGAAAACCTACGGCTAACGACTACATCTACTATATTTCCCATATATGAAAAAGCAGATGCCATTGTGTTGGCAATTGAACCTTTATTGCTGTGGTGGAAGGCTGCTGTGCTAGCCACTTGACCACCACGGCCCCCAGCAGCATTATTCAGTGGCAGTTAGAGTAGAACCCAGTCCACTAGTATGTTGATATTTCTGAAGAGAGAGAACAGAAGCAAAATTGAAATTGGAATGTCAACAGTTGAAATGTTGGGCTCTGTATTTATTGATAGGTAACACCAAGCAGTAAGTATTTTTAAGAAATATTAAAGTGCAAAATTGCAGAACTTTTGGTGCCTCACCAGGCGAGTTGTTCAAGTGCTGGTAGTTGCATCTATATCTTCCTCCAAGGAGCTGGGACGCTCTGGACTAAGCACAGTTACTGTTTCCTGGCCTTGCTGATATGTCCAATGTCTCAATGATGTTTCCCTCAGTGTGGGGAAGGTCTGGCTCGAGTATGGGCTACGTGATAGTCCTCACAGGAGCATATCTGGCTAACAGGATGGTGGTCGACATCTGGAGGCCACACGGTCAGGATGCACGTGAGGCATCCAGCAGGCAATGGTGTGTTATGGGAGTGTATGGTGACTGCTGCTCATGAAATTTAGGTATACTGTGAAAACATACATCTGGCTTCCTTAAAGCAATAAGCTTCTGTTGATATTTCGGCACCTCTTTTCCAAACTTCACGTGGTACGTGAAGAGGGGGATGGTTGCCTAGCAACAAGCGTGGCGTTCTCGCACTCCCCCCCTCGGGGCCGACCAAGTGGGAGTGTAGGGAGCTTGTGGAGGGGTGGTTGCTGCGTCCGGGTTGCTTCAGCAAGTCACGCATATTGCTCTATGAAAATGGTTGCTGTCAACTATTATGGCCACAGTTTTTAATCAATTTTCATCAATTAATTTAATTTCTTTAATATGGTGTATTAGTCAAGAGAGACCTTAACAAAACATGTGAAAATAATTTTAATACAATTTTTATACTGTTGGCAGTGGCAGTCTTGCAT
>NQII01002390.1:209053-291769 GCA_002778355.1 Clitarchus hookeri
GCTGTCAAATGCTTGCTTTGATGGTGTTTTTTTCTATATCCATCCTATCAAAATAAATGCAACAAACTTATTTTGCAGCCTTATTTCCTTCAAATTTTTTTGCCATTTTAACCAAAATTTTTTTACTGTTCCCCAAAAATAAAATTGTTATTTTGAGTGGGTCACTATTCCTGGGGACGTAAAATCAAGAGTTCACTGTCCCAAAAAAAAAGTGAGAGCAAGGAAGTGTAATGGCCTGGCTTTGTGATAAAGTTGAATAAAGTGAGCAAAGAGAACAGTAAGTTCAAGTTGACGCGCCAAGATCGATGTTATTCTCTCATCTAGCCTCGCCACAGCCGCGGCCCCCTCCTAAGAAGAGTCGTTATGTCGTACACGCCACAGGGCACCTTGAAAGCCAGGGCTCTACCCCTCCAGCGTCTGGCGCGTGAGGGGAAGTCTCCGCTGCTCTCAGTTACTCTCTTCTCTCCTTTCTCGCTCTCCACACCCCACAACCCCCACGCTGGCTCTGTGCACATAGTATACATAGGTCCCGCAGTCCTCAGTTTGAGGCAGTTGTGGTAACGCTTCAGTCCTCTACGGAACGTCTTGCTGCCCGAGAGCTACCAGACTTTGCAGAACGTGACGCTGCCTGAGCCGCCGTCAACTTGTTCAAGTCGCCACTGCCTTCTGCAGTCCAGTCGAGAGTTCTGCTCTGTACGACAATGCCTCGCTGCCCGAGCTGCTGCGCTTCCAGGTACCTTGTAGCTCACTCTCAGCCATAAAGAATGAGAGTACCGCCGACTAGGGGTTGCCCTCACCCCCCCAACGCTGCTGCATCTTCCGAGACTAGGTAAGATACCAGTTGGCAACTTAGGACCGGCCCTTTAGGCCTCAGTTAGGATACAGGCTGGTTAATGTGTGTTTGATAGAACAATCAATAAAACAGGCATAAATTTGACATGGTCGAGTTGTCTCTTCCATCATTCTGTAATTCCTACACCTTGTCCTTTCTCTTTCTGGTTCGCCACTTGTCCTTGTAAGACTCTTCTAGAGTTAGCCACGAGTCGAAACCTTGCTCCTTTTCTCCCCTATTGATAACTGTTTCTAAGTGCTTCTTAGGAAGCTTGCCTTTCTAGGCCTCACTAAGCAGTTGTCTCTTGAAATAACGCCCTTCCAGTAAGTGCCTGGGTTAGACCTCAACATCCCGCACGCCAGGTTACCTGCTTGGAAACGATAAGCCAACCCGATAAGGAGTCCCACTGTTCATGACACCTGGATCAGACAGTAACGTCCCGTGCCAGGGAGCCACAGGAGTGGACGCCCTTAGCCTCCTACTGTAACCTCCAGTTTGGTTCTTGGGTCAGACCGTGTCGCCCCGCACGCCAAGTCACTGGGCTGGAGACTAATAGAAGTGTCCAAAGCCAGTAACCCAGTATATCCATAGGTATTGATATATCGATACTTTTGATACATCGATACTTATAAGTACGTCAATGCTCGATATATTGATACTAATATATATGTCGATACTTATCGACCAGCAAACATGTCACATACAAATCTGTAGATGTAACATTACACGAAAATGAAGTAGTAAATTATCCGCCAGATTTTCTAAATTCGCTTGATGTTCCAGGATTGCCTCCACACATATTAAACAATATATTGATACTTATCGATATATTGTTATATCAATAAGTATCGATATATGGTTTTTATATAGATAGATAGATCTGTTGCTAGGTTGCGACTTTACATTGTTGACGTTACATTGTTGACTAAGGCGCTTCCTGACTCGAAAGCATCGTAAAAATGAGGTTTTTGCAGATTTTAGTACCTTTGCAGGTAATACAGATAAAAAAGAAAGGTGTACAAACACTCGTGGGAACGAAAGGAAGGTTTTTAAAAAACAGAATGAAAATTGTTTGATTTTTTTGGAAAATTCACGCATCCGAACAAACGGACACAAGGTTTTTATATATATAGATGATGCGTGTCGAAGTTTTAGCCTTAGGTCTACCAGAATATATCACGTTGCTGTACCATAGTGTGTTCTTTATGTGAAATATACAAACAGCGTTTGTATTCACGTCTTAATAAACAGACAAGCGGCATTTGTTCAATTTAAATTCTTAAGTAAAGTGAGGCTATGAACTTAAGTCCACAGTAAGAGTATTCAGCCTTAACTTAATTAAGGAAGTAACGATGCCTGTGTATTTTTCATCTAGGCATTTAAACAATTATTTAGGCATTTAAACGATTATTTAAATCATTTTTTATAAGAATTCCAAAGTAATTAATACAAAAATTGTGATTGCTAGAGATAAACATTCTGTGAGAAGGAATAATTCATTAGCTATTTGCAAGAACATTCCACGTAATAAAGTATGAGTAAATAACGTAAAAATATTACAACCCTGTGGCAATAAAGAATTAAGTAATTCTTTAATATATTTGTATTAAATTTAACATGATTTATTTTTGTGCACTGACATTTTATTTGTTATTATTGGAAGCAGTCTATCCACCAGTCTTTGTTTTGTACCGTGGCCGTGAGAGGGGGTTGTGCACCACCCCTCCACTCAGGCAGCCACCCCCCAGCCAGGCAGGTGTATAAGCCAGTCGCCAGCAGGGCAGAGCAGCGAGTGCATCTGGGAATCAGCCCCGAGGTGTCGAGGTGGATCCATCGTCCACGGACTCTTTGCACCCACTCACCCTCCCAATAGCCAGGGACCAAAATGTGCTCAGCGTCGCTACCACGTACTCGTCCTTCTTACCCGGGGGCCAAAACACGCTCATAGGCAACAGCGGATATCCATCCTTCCTTTAAACCCTGTTTTGCTACCCAGGTGCCGAAACACACTCGACGGGAGCAGGATGTACCTCACAACCTCCTGTCAGTGGGATCGGAGCTGAAATACACTGAACCACTGCTACCCGGGGGTTGAAACATGCTCGTTTGCCATCTTTCCACCTCTTGCTCCAACCACCGGGGTGCAGGCCTACGTGGGCAGCACCCCTCGCCCTCACCAAAACAAATACTAGTCATTGTGCGCGCCCTGCGTTCCATTTCTGGTTGTGTAAACCCCGCTCAGTACCACGAGGTCACTGTGTTGGAGTGGATAGGGTGCTCTCCAGTGTTAATTGTAATGAAGTGTTCAATCTGGCCTAAGTCACTGATAAACTATGTGTAATTTGTGTGTAAATTGTACTCATAGCCAGAAGTAGCAAATGAACCCAGTGAATCAACTATTAAGTGTGTGCTTCCTCATGTCGGCTACTACACCGACCTGCATACTTGCACTGAGGAAGTAATTAAAGGAGAAAGCTCGTTCCAAAAGACGTGCCACTTCCCGGCCTGAAACTGATACTCCTCTTAATTTATTCAATCATCACTTGCCGTGTCCTGCACGTACCACCACATTAGAGGAGTTTGCTAAAACCGCAATAGATAACGGGGCCAGCCCCCACAGCTTGAACACGACATCAAACTTGGTATTACGAGAGGCTGCCGCCTCCTCTCATCTCGCCCATCAAGACACAAGAAAGTACGACCACCCCCGCCCCACACACCAGCGTGTGAGGCAATTGCTCCAAGAATTATTCTAGTTCCAGCTAGCGCACTTCTTCTCAGCTTATGGATGTGGTAAGCCAGAACTTGATTTCACCTGGAGCACATAAAAAGTTGCAGACAAATACCGCCCCCTGACACTCATTAGATAATCATGGCTATTGTCCGGTCCTCTTACCACTCTCATCTGCAGGGAACGGTTACGTTGATATCCCAACCAGGCTTCCTAGTGTCAGATGCACCTAGGCCCCCACCCTAGGTGCATCTATAGCTACAGCTGTCAGTATATGCAAGCTGTATTTGTCTCTTCTTTCGTCAATAGTGTGGGGCCATGGTGGTGTAGTGGTTAGACCACTCACCTCCCACCAAGGTGAACAGGGTTCCATTCTCAGCAGGGTTGCTCCCGGATTTTTGCGTGTGGGAATTGTGTCTGACAATGTCACTGGTCGGCGTGTTTTCTCGAGGATCTCCTGTTCTCCCTACCCTTGCATTTTGATGCTGCTCCATACTTACCTGACTTCATCCTCGTTGGCTCTCAAGACCTCAATGTTTAGAGCCGCCAAAATCTCTCCACTCCACTCATTAAGTGCACCTATCTGTAAAATGGGGAAATGTCAGATATTTTTCAAATGCAAAAGTGACAACCCTGGTATCCCTGTGGCATGGGTGGTTTATCGGCAGCTGTGGTTGTGGTGTTGGCAGCCATGGGGGAGGTGCCGCGGGGAGCGTCAGTGCCAGCCCTGGGGCTGTCCAACAAGGCAGTGTACGAGGGTGACGAGGAGCCGCCGCCGGGCGACAGGCACGTCAAGGAGGAGTTTCCAGCAGCGTACTTCGTCCCCGTAGAGCTGACAGGTAGGTCCTCAACACAGCTACAATCTATCCACTTTTAACTCTGCACTTTTTAAATAAACCTCGAAAGATGTCTCTGCCTCTACCTGCGTGTATTTTAACTGGCACACGGACTGGGCAAGTCTCCAGTTAAGTTGGTAACGTTGGAGGGAAAATAGCTCCATGGCTTATCTGTGAATGAAAAGTGTTTGGCGAACATTTGTGATTACTGAAATGATTTGTTATGCTGTCTGCATTTTTTAATGTATATAAATGTAAGACTTAGGAAGTTGGTAAAATATTTGTTTTTGAAATGATTTTACAGTTTCACTTGACCCATGCATGAATATAGTGATAAGGCCCGTAGTGATGTTAATTTTTAATATTTTATTAGAACAGTATTCTGAGAATGCACAATGTGCATACAAGAATAATTTAAGCAAGGCTTTCAAGAGTGAAGAGTTTCCCATGAACAAGCGTTAACACTGCAGTTTGTGCGCATTAGAACATCAGTGCAGTGTTGCTTCAGGCCTAGGAAACCTTATAAACTGGAAAAAGTCAGGGCTTATTGCTGGGGAAAGCCGGGAAGAGTCAAAGAAATTCTAACTGATCCTAGAAACTTATACCTGCCATAAACTTTAAGGTAACAGATATATTGTACAGCCAAAAAATTCTCATTACGAGCCCAATAAAATTATTGCAAATAAAGTATTGTACTTGTGATATAGATATTTGTGGGAATACTAAGTTATGCATGTTTATTTTTAATGACAATTTATAAAGCAGTGCTAATTTTATTAAGTTTTTTTTAGTGAATGCTTTAAAAAAAATGGAAAATATCTCTTTATTTATCTTGAAAACCTAGAAAACCTAGAGAAATTAAATGTTGGTGTTCTGTAGAAGCCCTGTCCTGTTTCTTTTTTTTTTAGCATCCATAATTTATTTTGCTCAGTCCCAACAAACTTTCCTTCAGAACAGTGTTAAAAAAAAGTCAGCGTAATTCATTTAGTGACTTGTCATTTTTCTGTATCCGTTCTCATCTGCCCATCCGCATATTTTGCACCAAGTGTCACGATTCATAGTTAATTTGGTGGTTACCCATGCTTGGGAGAAGTAGTATGCTTATGACATGGGAGTTTGGGCCACTTTTCTGTGGCACTGTCATTCTCAGATACCGCTAGGTGGCAACATCCACCATTTCCATGCAATAAAGTGTGTAGTTTTGTCCTTTACTGCCATGCTTGCACACTGATGCTCTCAGTGCAGAGGGAAGGCAGTGCTCACACCTAGGTGAACCGGGTTTGATTCCTGGAAAAGTCGCTCCCGAATTTTCGCATGTGGTAGTCGTGCCAAACGATTCCGCGTGTCAGCGGATTTTCTTGGTGATCTCCCATTTTCCCTGCCCTTACATTCCAGCGCTGCTCCATACTCACCTCACTTTCACCCTCATCGACCCTTAAGACCTCGATGTTAAGAGCCGCCCAAATGTCTTCTCTCCACTCAGATCAGGGGAGGTCTTATATGCCACCTGGCTGTGAGAAAAGCATCTATAATTTGAGAATAAACAAGAAGTTACCTAAATATCTTAAGATCCTACTTTCCTATATATTGATGCAAATAATTTTGATGAAGTTCTTAAAAGCTGAGATGATAGTTAGCCCTTGATGTCGTATTGACAAGATATATCTTGAGAGATGGAAGAGGGAACCAAAAGCATATTGAACACTACCAAGACAATTACAAATAAACATGTACCTTACCCAGGATCGTGTTCCTGCAAGCTGAGGTGCCACCTGCTGCATTATGGAGACATGATTAGGAGAATAAACTTCAGTTGTAATCACTCTAACCTTTTGGTAGACCGGGTTTACTAACCTGAATATTCACAAAGCTGTCATTTTGAAAACAAATATGTGAGTTACTTGTATCGTGTAAGTTTACGTGGCCTACTGTAGCACTACTTGTGTGCAACATTTCTGGGAATTATTTTATTGGTTTCTAAAATATGGCATAAAATTTCCATTTTTTTACTAGAAAAATCTTATAAAAAGGAGGTAAAAGAGATTGTTATGCATATGTTTGATGCTTCTATTGGATACTGACAGTAAACTGTACACACTTTGGTTGACATTTGTAAAATGGTTTAATATAAACATAGTTATCTAAATTGTTTATATTGCATTCAAGAAATGCTTGACCTTGACATGCCACTGGCGACGTCTGTAGACCCTCTGGCGTCCGCCACAGCAGTGCCTCCCTCCCTCCTCCGATCAATCTCCATTAGCAGCACATGCTACCGACCTGTGTTCTAGCAAGCCCACGGAGCTGCTGTGTCGCCTGTATGCCCGCTGCCCACACGACACCTACGGTTGGACGCATGCCACCTTTCCACCCTTCCAGCCCCTGCGTGTAGGGGTAAGCTGCCCAGTGCTCAGCCATGATGAGCCAGTTCCGCTGCTCTCTCTCCACCCTCCCCATGATCCCCTCGCTTGCCCTGGGGCCCGTAGTGTGTATACTGGCCGCGGGCCGCATTGTCAGGCTGGCTCATCTCAGCTCCATTGCACACTGTTACTCTACCAAGCCCATAGCTACCTGCACTGGTTTGCCTCAGTTCAGTTGTATGCCATTTCTCTACTGAAGTGCGCATCGACCTACGCTTCATCTACAAGCTCTTCGCTTCACCTGCTGCATTAGCCACAGTGCTAGGCCCTAACGCTCGTCACAGAGTTCGCAGTACTTTGGGGTAGCCCTCGCCCTGCTGGCATCTGCGTCTGCAGAGTTTACTACCCCGTTATAGCAATTGGCAATTTAGGTCTGGTGTGTGTACAGGCTGGTCTATTCTGTTTTAAGAGTTTACCAATAAAACAGAGATAAACTACCCGAGTGTCTTCGTACCAGCTCCCTTTCTTTCACAACCTGTATCCCCATCTTACCCTGTTTCGTTCTACTTCCTCAAAACAACTTCCAGGAGTTGGCACCAACTCGCCTCCCTCTCGCCCTTCAGGNTTACCCTGTTTCGTTCTACTTCCTCAAAACAACTTCCAGGAGTTGGCACCAACTCGCCTCCCTCTCGCCCTTCAGGCATACTTAAACCTAACATCCCTCTTTGTGCTGGGAGCGAGGGTGTGGCGATAACCACACCCTGTAGGTCACCACCACAGGAGAGCCGTGGTTAGCTGCTGTAGACACCTTCAATGGAGTAAGTGGCGTGCCGACGATAACACGGCCCTACCTGCATACTTCCTTGGGTTTTACGGGAGTGGTCACCAGCGTGCACTACTTGCGAATCTCCCCACAGAGAACCGGAGTACCAGCAATAATCTCGCTTGCTCCGTTATCCTGGGAGAGGAGGTCCGTGCTGTTTGGGGCACTGCACCATGAGGGAAAATCCCACCCCACCAGGAAAGCAATCCTGTACCACCCCATTGATACACCCTTTGGCTAGCTAGATCCATGCCTACCCCTACGGAACACCTGCTATTCCATTAATATATATCTCTCTCTTTGCCACTTGAGTGTTTCGCCTTAGGGCTGGGTAGCAGAAGGC
The DNA here is from genome assembly GCA_002778355.1 of Clitarchus hookeri. Classification (NCBI taxonomy): domain Eukaryota; kingdom Metazoa; phylum Arthropoda; class Insecta; order Phasmatodea; family Phasmatidae; genus Clitarchus; species Clitarchus hookeri. The sequence goes on from NQII01002390.1 coordinate 216,979, forward strand.
AGTCGGGCAAACCTTGGCTCTAGTCAGGGGGGTTGTGGACTCAGACCACAGCTCAGAGAGGTCTAGAAGCAGCTACACAGAGGACCAGCTCTGCAACACAGCAGCTATCCACCTCAGCATTGGCGGGAAGAGGATACCAATGGGGTATCACTAACCTTTTTAACATCCCCTGGGCAATCTCTCCACTTCCGCGTATGCCACCGAAACCAAGATATCACGCTATGCCTGCCTCTGCACCTGTCAAGTTCATCTGACACCTCAGTTTTACAGGAGAGATCTTCACTCCCACACCCATTTGAGCACTCGACCAGTGATTCAACCAGTGCTGCCCAAGCCCAGAGGACAGTTGGCATTCTCTCGACAGAGCCCAGGCCATACCCCGACACACTCTCCCCATTAATGGGACTCCAGCATCCCATTCCCTGGGGGGGGGGGACTAAAACACAACCTGTCTGTTGAAGGCTACCCAGATAAGGTACTGCGTCAACACGCATCATACTTTTATCTTGAATAGCATGCCATAAAAATACAGGGTCACTGCTTGACNATAAGGTACTGCGTCAACACGCATCATACTTTTATCTTGAATAGCATGCCATAAAAATACAGGGTCACTGCTTGAATCCATGTTGAGGCGAACTGCCAACAGAAAGACTGAACAGCAGTTAAGAGCCTACCTCGTAGAGGCAATCAGGCAAGTGGTGAGTGACACTTAGTCGGCCTTAGAGATCTAGCATTTCAAGGTCTCAAGCCCCTATATAGCTGTAGGCAGGTAGAGCCCCTTTGGGAAAACTCTCTTGATTTGATTTTGATTGATACTGTTGTGAGTTTACAAAGAACAAAGATCAAAGATGTTAGTCGCCTTTACATGAGTGGCAAAACACAGTTAGTGGGTGTAGTCTAGCAGGAGGGTGGTAGTATTTATCACACGTGCAGTGCAGCTTGCCGGGGGGTAGGGGGGGCAATCTGGTTGGTCGCCTTCTCCTCGACCAGATTGTGAGTAGTTACGCGTGCTACGTCCCCGCCCCACTGTGAGACCTTCGTAATATAAGAAATTGACATTTCAATAATAGATCCTTGAATTTTTCCTGACTTAAATAAATTAAAATGGACGTCATGCGCACTAAAAGTTACACATTACACTGTGTTTAGGCTTTTATTGTTAACAAGGGGCTGTCCCGTGTAACCTTTTGGAGTATCATTTTTACCAACTTATTAAAATTAATTTATATTTTTAAAAAATTTGTAATTTTTTCATTAGGGACAATTTAACATGGACTTCATGCAAACAATTGCTCATTTTAATGAATAGGAGTTTAAGGGTGGTCAAGATTGGTCCAAAATTTCCCAAAACATCTGTTATGACCACTCCTTACTAACGACTGGCTATATTACGGGAAACTGCATGATGTCGTACAGTGAGGCTCTACTGTTCTACGTAACCTCTCTTATTTTCTTGCTCAATTTTCAAGAAGTTCATTACAGTTTCATTCTTTATTAAGCAGTCCACTTGGGTAATTTTATTTTTTAATATGTATATAAAGGAAATATTTTTTAAGTTTAGTTATTCTGTGTATATATTAATTGTTTACAAATTTATTTTCATATTTGAATTTGAGTTTGGTTGATAATGTCTCGGTATGTATTTGAAATTACATAGTAAATAAGTTATTAAATTGTAGACATTTNGGTATGTATTTGAAATTACATAGTAAATAAGTTATTAAATTGTAGACATTTTATTTCAACGTTAAGGCTGATTTATTATGAAATTATTTTTAATTTTCATTTCAGCATCAGAACAGTTTGTAATGTCCATTCATGGTTACTTCCAACTNTTATTATGAAATTATTTTTAATTTTCATTTCAGCATCAGAACAGTTTGTAATGTCCATTCATGGTTACTTCCAACTTTCCTGAAGCCCTGCTGAAGTTCTACTTCCAAGCAATTCCTCTGCCTTATGCAAGTCTAGGCCTATCTCAACTAAGTCTAGAAAATTATACTAAACGGACAACACAGTGTATTTGTGCACACTCAATTTAATAATATTTTGCATGAGAACTATTTCTTTACCAACAGACCTGTTTTTTCTCTGGTTGCATTTGTAATAGTTGTAAATGGAAAAATTGTAACGTATATATCAAATACCTTCATGTTAAAGGAATTATAAAATGCTTGTAATGCACAACATATTTAGGAAACAATCAAATACTTCGATTAGCTAAGGTTTCTTTCAAAATGTGTGAAGGTGTTGCAAATAAATTATAACACACTTATTATGTTAATTTCTTTAAAGTAAATTATTTGAAAACAGTGACGTAGTGACACAGACGTAGTGACTGAGTGGTGAGTGTTGCAGAGCCGCCGACAGAGGAGCACCTGTTGCAGAACACACTGTGGCCAGAGGAGCGAAAGCTGTACGGGCACGGCTACGAGCTGTACGCCCTGGCCGCGCGGCCCGACGGTGCCTTGCTGGCCTCTGCCTGCCGCGCGACCTCCGCTGCACATGCGGCCATCATGCTCTGGTACGTACTTCTGTACGTTGCAGATCTAACTGTCAGTTGCTTATTGTCTCCACTAGAGATGGGTCGGTTCCTGTTTTTGGTTCTTGATTCCACTGGTTCTTAGCCTTGAGAACCGGAACCGAGAACCAGAGTTATATTCTTTGTTCATTGACGTTGTTTGTAACAGCGACCGACATTGTTCCCGCCAAATTTGGACAATGTAAAATAACAATTTATATGTAAAACTTCTACGCCAGAAAAAAGCACAAGTCATGCAAACAGAATTTTGTTATTGTAAAGAAACAAAGAAACAAGTGTATCAGCCATGAACTTAAAGAAACTGCCATAGCTGTCACTGATCNTTTGTTATTGTAAAGAAACAAAGAAACAAGTGTATCAGCCATGAACTTAAAGAAACTGCCATAGCTGTCACTGATCCCTATTGATTGTGTGCACAAGATTTTCCACGCTATTGACACGAGCAAAAACAATTAAGGAGAGGTAGTCGTAAACTGTTCGGGATGTTTGGAGGGAAGTGTATGGGAACAGTCTGTTATCTCATCTCTCGCTCTTACATCAACACTCCTCTCCCTGTATCTCTCAGCCCTCCCCCGTAAGCAACACTGCTAGCCGATCGATACATTCCTCCAAGCCTTCTTTGTTTGGTAGGATGGCCGCCGGCCGTGAAAGAGGAAGAAGTCACAGCATGGCAAAAAAAAACCAGGGAGTCACTGTGTAAAAGACAAAAAAAAAGGGCCGCTGAGACACCATAACAGAAGCAAAAAAAGATAAGAAATCGGGCCGCCCACCACAGCTGTTGACCTTCTTTTAACTAACTTTTATAGGTTACCTTTATCATACAGCACGCCACAATGTTTTTGTTTGAGGCCCATGAGAATTACAATGGTTGTTAACAGAACTATCGGTGGTCGCTGGATCTGTCGGTCAGGAAACACGAAATGGCCTGCATGTTCCCCACACTTAACGCCTATGGACTTTTATCTGTGGGGAACATTAAAGCAACAGGTCTACAAAGACCCACTGGCGACTCCCGAAGACATGAAAGACCGTATAACACAAGCTTGTTCAGCGATACGTCCAAATGAAATTCAACGTTCAGTATTGTCCACTCAGAATCGCTTTACATTATCTATCAATGCACAAGGTCACCAATTTGAACACCTGGTAACATAATATTATAACAAAGGAATCGTAGTCTGAGGCTGGCGTTTGTTTCAACAGTCGCTACAGGATAGCGCTACGTCAACCCATTGTTCCGTGTGGCGGCGCAGTTTGCTTCGTCATTGACTTCAGCATTCTTGAATGACCTGCAAATGTCATCGTATTTCTTACACCTTCATAGGCATTGTCGAGGAGTGTTAATAAAAATTATCATTCCATTTAAAGTAAAGAAGTTGACCTTTGTGGGTTCTTTACCCTTCCACATACGAGAAATAATCAATATCAAGTTAATAGCACCTTGGACCTAAGCAACTTTTGTCTGAAACATTTTCTTCTACCACTGAAAGTTGCAGTGTTATTCAGGTGGCCTGCCTTAGGTGCCTCATCATGTGTGTGTGTGTGTGTGCATATATATGTACACATATATATACATACACATACATACACACACATACATATATAATTAATTATTTATTAATGGTTACATTTTTAGGCATGCTTTTGATGCGTGATGCGTAGTAATGCTATTTCTTTTTTGCTGCTACTCCGTATCTCCACATTCATGTCAAATGCCCCAGAAGACATACGAACCCTTAATTGCAGCCTGCCTGGAGAGTGGAATGCACCTCAAGAAACAGAGTAATATAAATCACGCCCGCCTAACACAATCCCGTGAGAAGGGAGGCCAGCTGACAATGCCAGTAAAGTTGCCCCCCCCCCTCCATATATATAGAGTGTTTCGAATTTATTTATCGAATTCTTGAATATATTTCGAATATATATATATATATATATATATAAAACAAAAATAAATTAAAATTATGTTACAAAATATAATTAGTTAATTAATTAATTATCTATATACATGTGTATATTTATACATATATATAAAATTAATTTATTAACATAATTTTAATTTATTTTTGTTACGAATAACTAAGAATAATTGACCTTTTTAGAAGTATTGGATACTGACAGCATGCCGTGCTCCTAAAAGACTGCAGGTTGAAAACTCCCATTGATAAGCTATTCCTTACTAAAATTGCACAAATAGCGTACTATTGTCAGATGTTTCTATGCTCGTTTACTCATGGTACTCGTGGTACGTATCCACATCCATTGTTCNGTGGTACGTATCCACATCCATTCTTCTAAGTGTACATACGTACATCAAAATGAACATTGTATATTTCACATAAATGTCATAGATGTATTACAATGTGATATATTTAGTGCATTGGTTTTTTATTAATAGTAATATTTTGTTGCCTATGTAGTTTGTTTCAAAGTAAGTTCATCAGACTGCCAAATTTATTCTAAAGCTACCTTAAANAATATTTTGTTGCCTATGTAGTTTGTTTCAAAGTAAGTTCATCAGACTGCCAAATTTATTCTAAAGCTACCTTAAAACATAATCCATTAAAAAAATTCAAATACGATATACTGTTTGGTGTTTTGTTTGTTTGGTAACTTCTTCCTGTATCAGTAGAATGATAGTAGCGTGTATGTATGGCTAGCAGCTGAAATGAAATTCTTGGCAGTTAGATGCTGAAAGACAAAGTTCTCTAATAAATATCTAACTTGGAAACTATCCATCTATATTTTGAAAAACGTTACTCTATTTTATTCAAAAATTTATGAAAATTAAATTCTACTATTCCTGCATTCTTAAAAACAAACCTACTTATTTATTCTTCTTTTTTATATTGTCAACTTTGGTGTGTAGAATTATTTTGAAATCTTCATTGAAACATTAAGTGCTAGTGTAACTCATACTCTTCTGTCTGGCAGTTTTAACCATTTCTCGTCAATTTTCATGTTTAATTTAGTATTCAAATTATTTGTAAAATTAAGCATTGTTATAAAGTTACACACAGTGTTCACAGATTTCAATGCGCGTGTGTATATAGGTTTATATTTCGCATTTATAATAGTCTACAACATTAATTAATTCCAAGGACAATATAGTTATTTCTATAAAAATGTCAATAACCTCTCCACTTCACTCCAGTCCAGTCCTGTCCTATTAAAGTGTGTTATTCTTATCTTAAGCGAGATCGTATTGAGTGTGTTATTCTTATATTGAGCGAGGTTGTATTGAGTGTGTAATTCTTATCTTAAGCAAAGTTGTATTGAATCTGTTATTCTTATATTGAGCGAGGTTGTATTGAGTGTGTAATTCTTATCTTAAGCAAAGTTGTATTGAATCTGTTATTCTTATATTGAGCGAGGTTGTATTGAGTGTGTAATTCTTATCTTAAGCAAAGTTGTATTGAATCTGTTATTCTTATATTGAGCGAGGTTGTATTGAGTGTGTAATTCTTATCTTAAGCAAAGTTGTATTGAATCTGTTATTCTTATATTGAGCGAGGTTGTATTGAGTGTGTAATTCTTATCTTAAGCAAAGTTGTATTGAATCTGTTATTCTTATGTTGAGCGAGGTTGTATTGAGTGTGCAATTCTTATCTTAAGCAAAGTTGTATTGAATCTGTTATTCTTATATTGAGCGAGGTTGTATTGAGTGTGTAATTCTTATCTTAAGCAAAGTTGTATTGAATCTGTTATTCTTATATTGAGCGAGGTTGTATTGAGTGTGTAATTCTTATCTTAAGCAAAGTTGTATTGAATGTGTTATTCTTATGTTGAGCGAGGTTGTATTGAGTGTGCTATTCTTATGTTGAGCGAGGTTGTATTGTTTGTTGACACAGGGACACGGCCACATGGCAGTGCCTGGACAGGCTGGCGTCACACCAGCTGACTGTCACACAGCTCGCTTTCTCTCCCGACTGCGACAGTCTTCTGTCCGTGTCCCGCGACCGTCGCTGGAGCCTGTTCCGCCGCCAGACACCAGGTGACCCCCTCTCCTCTGTCTGCCTGCAGCTTGTTGCAATGTCGTTAAATAACCACAATTAATTTCACTTTTTGTGTTCAGTAACTTTGTAAGTTAAACAGGGTTATTTTAGGATGTTGTAGCTAATATGTACACCAATGCTTATTTACTAAAATATAAAATATTCCGTACCTTATCAAATATTGTAACAATAATTGCATTTTAACTACAGCAGAAAGAAGCCTTTGATATGTGTGAGAAGGAGCTTGTAATGTTCCAGACATACCAGATGGCTTCACTGGAAGCGTTAGATTGTCGAACTCTGTCAGCTGATAGCAAGAGACTCTGATTCCTAGATAAAAGTACCGTTGAGAAAAATAAATAATTCAACATGCCGAAAATACATTGCACCTGAATGTAATTTTAGAATACAGCAGCACAAAACACTTTCACGACAATAAACAAGAATGAAATNACACTTTCACGACAATAAACAAGAACAAGAGTCAAGAATAGAATCGCAGTATTGATTAAGGTTTAATGGCAAACACTTGCATCACGAGGTGATTTATGAAGGCAGGAGAGATAATCATCAGTTATCTCCTGGGGCCCTTAATGACCCCTTACACCAGTGGAAAGAATTTAATAGTTTCAAGATTTCAGTCCAAACACAAGTGAAAAAGAAGAATAGGCCGCTGGCGCTGCGATGTGGGTGACAATCGTGTGTCGTGCATTATTTCTGCACTCAGCAATAGTTAGTAAACGTCTATTAACTGGCAACAGCCACGCCCACAAGCTGCATTGCACCAGGGCCTTGCAGGATGCAGTCATGACTAATTATAGCACAATACGCTACTCGCAGGCCTGAACTTTGTCACATCAGTATAGTGTGACCCTTGCCACATCTGCCTTCTGAATTCTCTTGCTGACTGCAATATTTACCCGAATGCAAGATGACTCAAAAGCAAGACGAGACCTACATTTTAACCATTTCTAGGAAGAAAAAATATAATTGGGTGGAAAAATTGATTTTGGGCATCACAAGAAATAATGAATTAAATTTTTTGATGACAACAGTGGTTATTAAAAGCACTTCATTACGGTTTTGATGAACACAGTCTACAGCATTTTTCCGCTTACTAATGCTTTGCGTTGACTCCTAATACACTCAATGTGGAAAAATGAAGGTAGGTGTACAGACCCAGTATCCTTTTAGAGACCAGGGAAACTGAGTTTCCTTAATGAGGACTTGAAGGAGGCCGTATTGGCTGACACGTTCGTACCCTGGGGACGTCTGGCCCTAGCTCACCAGAGCACGTAGCTGGACTCTGAGGGTTATGCTATCCCTTTTATGGCCTGGCCTGTGATTGGACGTTTAGGAATAGCAGCGAGTACACAGCTATGCTCTGTCAGTAATGTTACATTATGTTCAGAGGATAAAAATGAAAAGATGAATAGAGAATTATGATTGAACAGATTCAGTGGGTGTCTGGAGGCGCAGGCACGATTGTAAAGGGAGTTTAATATTGTGTAGCAGCACTGGGTAGGACAGGAAGTAGTGTGGTCTGTTCAGGAAGGAATCTACTCTTCCTAGGGCCAGTGCCTTGGGGTAAACCCCTGCCGGAGTCCTATCGCTCGATCGGCGCAGAAGCATGCGCTTCGCGAGGGACGGTGCTCGGGCCTATAACGACTTGCGGGGAGGATCCCCTGATTCTCCTCGGTGAGAAGTTGAGTGAGCGGCGTCACCAGCTACGGACCTCAGTTGCCCCTCTGCGTTCCCCACGTATACAGACCCTACGACTCTCAGCAAGCGCTGTGACCAGCTTGTAGTCTGAGAGTTGTAATGTCTTGACGTGTTGGTTCTCCTCAAGCCCCAGGACCCTCAGAGAAAGGTGCTCCCTCCTCTTGTCATAGTCACGCTAGAAGAGCGGCGTTACCAGCTAGCAACTAGACACCAAACATTCACGAGAGGCGAGACCGACCTTCAGTGGGGTCTTTGGTTTGAAACTCTATCACAGCGATTGTACGTGCACCGAGAAGTAGACAAGTGGATATGCACACAGAAGGCAAAGTTGGTAAGAGGAGATGAAAGTAAAAGAGAATGATCGGATCAAAAAGAGGTTAACTGGTAGATATGTGTTTTATTCATTCTGTAGTAATTTACAAGACGTATATCTCCAACCTGTGCTTGCTAACGTCTGATGGACGAGAGACTAAGTTTGCCAAGCTGTTTACGGCAGGGCGGCAGTGAGATATAGATCAAAGTTCAGGGTGAGAGAGACCCCGGTACGTCTACGCCCGACGTGGACGAGGCACGTTGCCAACTCTCAAAGCAAGGAGAAGGCTCGGCGACAAGAGCTTCTGCCTAGTGTGTTGAAAAACACAAGTTGTGATAAATAGTAATGTTACACGCTAAGTCCAACTGTACTGCTGAAGGCAAGCGGTACGGCAAGCGTGGCGAGCGAGAGTCGCAGATGATGCTCTGATCAGAACTGCTCACGAACTGCGCAGTCTGGAGGGCGTGCGTATGAATGAATATCCTCGAGAGACGTGGCGAGCAAGGGGTGGTTGGAGCAGGCTGTATGGAGGGGAAGCCTCCTCTGATGCATGGCGAGCGTGCACATTCGGTTCCTGCCGGCCAGGGCAAGGCAAGCGAGGGGGTGGGTCCACTTACTCCGACTGGAGCGCAGCGTCGTGCGGATTGCCGGCCTCCCAGGCGGCAAGGGGTTGACTCGCTTGCCGATAGGAACAATACAGAGGCAAAATAAACTGCGGCATTCAGCGCTACAGTGCACCAGAGGCTAAGGCTAAGATATGTATACGACAGCGCTTGTGGCGCGTGAGCGTGTTGAGATTACATTTTTAAACTTTTCTTTTAATCAACGCTATTGTTGAACTTTTGCTTCAGATACGTCAAAGCTTCTTGAAGCAGAACTCTTATTATTTGCTTCAGCATGATTAACAANCTCCTCTGATGCATGGCGAGCGTGCACATTCGGTTCCTGCCGGCCAGGGCAAGGCAAGCGAGGGGGTGGGTCCACCCACTCCGACTGGAGCGCAGCGTTGTGCGGATTGCCGGCCTCCCAGGCGGCAAGCGGTTGACTCGCTTGTCAATAGGAACAATACATAGGCAAAATAAACTGCGGCATTCAGCGCTACAGTGCACCAGAGGCTAAGGCTAAGATATGTATACGACAGCGCTTGTGGCGCGTGAGCGTGTTGAGATTACATTTTTAAACTTTTCTTTTAATCAACGCTATTGTTGAACTTTTGCTTCAGATACGTCAAAGCGTCTTGAAGCAGAACACTTATTATTTGCTTCAGCATGATTAACAATTACGAGCTTAATATTAGAATCATTGTGTGCTCTACATATTTTTTACAAAAAAACTTGTATGTTCATTGCCTTTTAATGTTATTCGTGTAGTGCAGTTTAGCTAACTTCATAACGTCAACAAAAAAAAAATGTTTTCTGAAAAGATAACTTTTCTTTCATAGGTATAACTTTGCGACACTTTATGGACACTAGACTATTGTTGTTGTGCATGCAGCATTGTGGAGAAATAATGTACTATGGTAAGTTATGTGGACATGCTCATAAATGTTTTNTTGTGCATGCAGCATTGTGGAGAAATAATGTACTATGGTAAGTTATGTGGACATGCTCATAAATGTTTTACTCCTGGTTCAGGTTTCACATCTTCTTCCTCGTACATTTATCTGTGATGTAACCAACCAAAACAACACATGGATGCTGCTAGGCCTACCGTGTCTTTTTGTGTATCAAGTCATGTGTTGTTGTGTTTGTAAAGCTTATAGATAAATAATTAGTGACTTGGGTAGTGNTGTCTTTTTGTGTATCAAGTCATGTGTTGTTGTGTTTGTAAAGCTTATAGATAAATAATTAGTGACTTGGGTAGTGACATACAGCACTACACTAATGTAAATAGTGTGCGGAAAATGGCTGCCAAAATAGTCCATTTAAAGGGGATTCTCAAATGCAAGACGAATTGGAAATTCTTATCATTGCAACAAGGTAAAAACCTTGTCTTACATTCAGGTAACTATGGTACATTGCACCATATNATTGGAAATTCTTATCATTGCAACAAGGTAAAAACCTTGTCTTACATTCAGGTAACTATGGTACATTGCACCATATTGCAGCAGCCAACTACAGTCTACAGTTTACTAAGTCAGTAAAAATTATTTACAACATCTCCCGATTGTCGCAATTATCAGACAACTCAAAATTAAAAATTTTGAAAAGAAAAAATTCATCCAATATACACAAATTACTACGGGGCCTCAAGTTCCAGATACTAAATAAATTTGTAAGGAAAGGGTTTTCTAAACTTTTTTATTTATAAAGGAGTTGATATCAATTACAGTGGAACTGTGTGATAATAATAGTCGACAATGGCAAAATTAATTATCGCTATAGCGAGTTATCTTTATAACAAAATTTACTGTGCCCCATAATTTTTTCCATTTTATTTGCCCTTGTAGATCCTGTGTTTAACAAATGCTGTAAACTGTGCGTATGCAGCGACAAGTTAATACAAAAAAATCGAGACGTCTGACAGCGGCATTATGTGACGACCAGCAGGCACGACCTTGCTTTCTCCTCCATTATTCTTACCATCCACCAAGTTTGTGGAAGAGGCGTGAGAAAGATAGTTGCCTACCAAGCAGTGCCGCTACTTCACTCATTGTCTCTCTCTCTGTCACACACACACAAAGCTTGGAGATCTCTGAACTCCCTCCCTACTTCCCCCTCCCTTCTTTTCTTTCTGCTCCTGTTTCTCTCCCCTCTGCCCATTTCTCCTCTTCTCCATGTCCACGCCCGTCTGACCGCTTCCTTTCTCCTGCCTCCCACATCGCTTCTCTCTTAGTTCGCCACACCATACTTTTTTTCTCTCATGCTCACAAAGCATACAGCAGATCAATTATACACTTCCTCCTGTCCCATGTGTAGACACTGTACATTTTCATATTGGGAAGGGCTGGCACCATGAACAGATGTTACTTTCTCATTCTGTTTAACCCGCGGGCAACACATGCATCTGTTCAAACGTAAGCAAATGAAGCTTTATGGTAGGTTAGAAAAATATTTGGACAATTAGGAATAACATTTTGAAGAAATTAAAAATGTCAACATTGAAAACAGACATATACAACAAATCAAAAACTTATGATTTTAACTTGTTTTACTAAAGAAAAGTGTGAAATACCAGCATATGTTTACAATTTGCTTACTTACTTAAGCACAAAGTGTACATTGCCTTTATTTTTCCACTGTATTGTACACTTGTAATAACATTTCCTAGATTGTACTTCACAATTACTATGAAGCTGCTATAGCTGGTTGCCATTCTGAATTTGTTTTATTTTTGTTATGACCACACAATATACTATACTAGTTATGGTTCTATTTATTTTATTGGTGGTTTGGGGAACTCTAGTTTAACGTCTTTCGTGAGACATGATTGTTTTGCGGTTCTTCTTATGAGAGTGTGTTTTGATGATACAGTGAAAAATTTTGTTTGTACGGAAATAAAATTCAATATTAACTTTATTGAAAGAACTAAATGTGATAAATGTGTCACTGTTCGTACCAATGCGGGAAATACTCAACTCACAAATTTTGTTGAATTTTTTATATAATGAACTACACTAAAAGGGTGTTTATTTCGGCCACGTACATTTGAAACCTCGCTTATGATTTTAAAGTTTGTTGTAATGTCAAGTGTTTTTTTATTAGCACACTCCATAATTTAAACAGAACTAAGGTTTACAAAAACCGTAACGCATAAAGCTATGCTCATGATTTAAATCCGCACAACCTAATATGCAAAAAATGCACAAACAATCATAAACAATGTAACAGTGTCTAGCAATGTTAGACGTAATCATGCTTTTCCCCTTACACGCCAGGCACGTGTAGAAGTGGCAAGCGGCAGTCTTCCTACCCTCACAATATAGAAGGAGCGGTAGGCAGATAGCATCTTGCCGCCCCTCCTACATTCCACAGTAAGTACCATTTCCCTCCGCCCCCTCCTAGTCTATATTGAACGTTTCCCCTATTTTGTCCTCTACTAGCACTACTTCCGATCGTACCCCTCCTTCTTTTCGGAGTGATGTTGTGGTCGTGTGTGTAGAACCCACAATCCTCCATCTGACGCAAGTGACGCCACGCGACACAGACTATCAAAGGCTGGCTCGGGCATGGCAAATTGGTGGATATCACTTGCGATGCAACGTGTTTAAACATTTAAAAAACATACGAGATTACAGGTGTTTGTGTCACTATAGAGAAAGGCTTCATTAACAGGTTTGCGTTATAAACAAAATTAAGTACCTTTCAAATAATAGGGCAAATGACGGTGCATTTAAAAACTATTGCAATGGCGGACGTGACGCTAGAGGCCAGACTCGCAATAAGGCGGTTCCACTGTACTATTGCTTCCATCAATTCAAGATCAAGGGGCCACTGAGATACAAACGTATTCTATACAAGGCATATTANCACTGTACTATTGCTTCCATCAATTCAAGATCAAGGGGCCACTGAGATACAAACGTATTCTATACAAGGCATATTAAGCAGCTATTTTGACTTGCGGAGCAAAAACATAGGTAGTGGACAAAAGGACTGGCAGGACAATAGAGTGTCTGTGAAAACAGTCGGCAAGGAGCATGATGGCTCTGACATGGAGGAATAGGATTTGAAGCAAAGTGGTACAAGATAGGGTACAGGTAGAGGGGCTCGCAGAGATTGTAGAGGAAGTGAGAATGGGAAGTGAGAGTGTCATGAGGAGAATGCAATGGAAGGTTGCCACGAGGAAGACCAAAGAAGAGATGAGAGGAACAAGTGATTAAGGAAGTGAGGATGAGAGTCAAAGACTGGGAAACGGTGAGAATGGGAACGTAGTGTACGGACAAAGCGAAATTGTAGTCAAGTTTTAAATGTCCTCTGAGTTGTTTCAGTGTTTCCTATTAGCTATTTTTCCTTTCTTTTTCTTTCCACTTGCATACTCCACCATATGCTCATCAATCAAAATTTGGAACACAATTTTAATGTCATGTATGAACAATTTGCAGATCAGAAAGTATAGAAACAAACTGAAGAAATCCACAGCGCTAAAGAAACCCTTCAAGCTTTTGAGAAGTCTGATGTACAAGGTGAAGAAAGTCACCACAATCGGATTTCATACTTTATTGTAGCCATCATCAACAGACGAACACTTTCAGGAAATGAACGATATTGTGATCATATCCACACACATGTATGCACATGCGCACACCTCCGAACACACACTCCAAATAAAACAAACTTTTCACAAGTATTCTGATATTTGTTGAACTCAAAACGATTTTGCAATCCACTGTGAAATTTGTCTACAGAATTTCGTAACAAAACTGAAGTGTTTGTAGATTTTCCAATACCATTTTCAAAATACAAAATATTCATGTAGGTTTATTTGTTCCACCTATGCTTGCCTACCATAAGTGCTACTGATTCTTAACGAGTATGCTAGTGGCGAGATGCTTCTCCCTCCTCGGGATGATGTGCTGGGCCGTGATTTATTGTATTTCACCTGCTTCACACACGTAGACCCAGGTTACGAGAAGTAGCGAAACATTGAATAATTTCTATGAGTCAAACTGGACTCTAAAATGTAAATGTTGAAACAAAAAAATTTAACCTTGATGGGTAACTACTGTACATGTTAAGTTAAATCTGTGTGAAGGTGAGTGGGGAAGGTATGACTGTATCAGCCTCTGCACCGCAGCAAACTGGGTTCACTTCCTGGCGAGGTCACACCTTGATTTTCACATTTGGTGATGGGACATATTTGGCAAATGGCTGGCTGATTTTCTTGGAGTGCACCCATTTCCCTCACCATTGCATTATATGGCTGTTCCATCTCCATTGTGCTTCATCCCTGTTAGTGTGTAGTTGTTGAGTGCCACCCAAATCTCCCAACACACACACACGAGGAGAAAGAAGTTTGGTCTAGGTTGGATGTAAGGTGAAGCCAGGGGTCCTGTTCCGTAACTTTTTACGGTCTTTAAATTAAAACAAAGATGGCATTACTGGTTTTACGAGGTCAAATGGTTTTCTGTAACTCAGTACATCATCATGGTAGTCTTTTGGCTACTTCTGTCTGTCGTCATGTATAAACAGACCGATAAGGTGTCTTTATGAATAAAAATGTATTGAAAATGGCTGCCATATTGAGATAATTTCAAGCAAACATATCAGAGAAGGAAATAAACCTAACAAACAGTTGCTGAAGAGGAGAAATATTAGGTTTTATTATATTTATGCAAAAACACTTGAAGTAGTATTTTGAGGCTCCACTTTTACGGTAAATAAAATAAGCTGATTTTGTTATTTAAATTTTACCATTTCGTCGAAAAAATATTTTTGTTGCGTCAAATCAATTTTATAGCAAAAAAAAGTGTTCATTATTGTTAGAATATGAATCTGTTGTTTTTGTAACTATTTCACTCAAACTAATTGGAATTTGTTGTTCATTATTTTAATTAGAACTAGGGGTGTGCGGGAGCCTGAACTTTGAGAAAAATTTTGCGAATTCAAAATGATTTTCTTGTTGGGCGGAAAATAATTTTTCCCAATATTTTTGGGAAACATTTACGTTCACGTCTGTAGGTTGTTGCAACTAAAATGCAAGTCGGGTTTCATGCGAGAAGCTTTGTATCGACTCTTTACTTAAGCGGTTATGATTTGATGAATCTATTCTTGTCGAAAAAGCTGATTTTTCCGCTCATTCACAATTACAAAATTTAAAAAAAAAATGTTGTACGTCATATATTACGTAACGATAACACTATGTATTTATTGCGGATTAACTAAAACTGGTTACAAACTTGCACTATTATGAAGTTACGGTGAACCGTGCACACTGAATATGTCTTATATAAGAGCAACATCTATAAGTTGCAAGTATCAATTACTGATAGATGTGGGACGCGAGTTTCTATATAATATAACCTAAAAATTCACGTAAAAATAAGCTAGTGTAAGATGAATGTTTAATTTGACTCCAAATGTTTTACTGTTTTACTGAGATCCATCATGGTGTTTTTTGATATGTGTTTGCTTAAAACAATTTGTAACACGCCAACAAATTGTCTTTGTTTTTTGTTCCAAATGTGTTGGTTTTTAATTGTGTGCTGTGCTCACTCGTTGTTGCCGAGACATTGACAAACTCCAAATGTAGCAAATTTGCTATGATGAAAGAATAATTAATTTGCTTAGCTAGTTTTCATTTAGTTGTCAATAGAGTTATTATATTTGGTAGCACACAGATTCTGTATGTTGCATTCATAACCTGCCCGGTGCGACTTGACTGTGATTGCAGTTGCATTGCGTGATTTGAACCGTGTGTTCACGGACGTTAAAACTTCCACTGAAAGTTAATTTGAGTAAATTTGTGTCAATGTACAAACATTTTACTACAGAAAATGGAACGAACAATGTGGTAGTTCCTTAGTAGACGTCATTAAATTATAAAGAAAATAGCAGGGAACTGATAACATCAAAGCAATGTTTTTGAACAAATTTAAAGTTAACATTTTGGTTTTATAATGTCTTAAGTCCAATTTTTATTTTATTATTTTAAAAATATTAAAAGGGATTTTTCCATTAAAGTTGAAGCAAGTATTTTAAAGAAGTGCTCCAAACCCAGAGGATTAATTTTCCTAGTGCAACAACTAATAGTATAAAAATATAAATCCATATGACTTTTCTAGCTTGAATCTAATTGTTAGCACATAAAGTAAATTTTGTATGTTTATTTTTTGTTTTAATGGAATAAGTCATGATAGAATGTTATTCACTGGGTCTAGCAACCCACAAACTTCTTTACCTAACCTAAAATATTTTTCCCGATTTTTCCTGAATTCCAGCACGAAATTTAACTTTCCCCATCCAAATTTTTTCCAATGGCAAAATTAAATTCTCTCTACCACTAATCAAAACATATTTAAGTGGAAAACATCCAAAAATATTTAACAACAAGGGTGAAAGGACAGTCTTACGAGAGCACACTTGTCATGTAACACACATTGTCATGTCATTGTCATGTCATTGTCATGTCATTGTCATGTCTTGTGTGATAAATCTTCTTCTTTATTGAGACATTTAAAACTGCCCAAAAACATTCACAAGCATTTGAGTTTTACAAGTTTTTTACATCATCCACGTACAGCTTTTGTTCATTTGTAGATAACAATATTTTTATTAAATCCTATTCACTCCAATACAAATCCACTTCCTAACTGCAAGACACTTGTAAATATTTTATTATTGATAAAATAAAACTACTCCTTACATAGTAAAAGTGTTTTTGCAATGAAGTGGCAGAAACCATTTGTTTTTGTTTTCTTGGCAATATGAAAACTACACAGATTTGCTTCCAATGCAGTTGTATTTTTATCTTTTGTGTCCTCCATCACAAAATCACTGTGTGTACGGCGCAGCAGTGTTTAAAGCATTGAAGTTTTGCACTTTGGTCAGTTGATAAAAATAACCTTCAGTTTCAAACTTCCGGGCACAATCTAAAAATGTACCTATTATTGGCTTTCTTAACCGGTTTTGCGACGTAAGCAGCCTACTACTATCACTTCACCACCCTCGCTCAATAGTTCCAAATACCGCTTTTGCCAGTTGCTAAGAAACTAACAACAAAGCACAGACGATGAGTAAAAGTCGGCAGTGTTTACAAATACTGCACAATAGTCCGTAATTATTACATACCACAAAACAATTTTCATCTGTGTTATATAAACAAACTTTTTACTTTCGTCATATCACCTACATTTTTGATTAGAGATGTTTGTTTATAAATAAATTACGCGTAGGCACAATTCTGCCAGTGATCGAGAGCCATAGAGATTCAATTCAATATGTATTGAATCGTACGTGCAACGATAATCTTTCGACCTTGCTAATAATTTATTCATGAATCGTTCTCATGACGTAATATGTTGTTTATGGTTTTATAGTTAACAGTGTGATCACCATGCAAATAGTTTTGTTATCTGCACGTATGTGAAGAGAATGAGAGAGAATGCTGTATAAAGCTGGAGTCACAATAGACGGACGAACATGATACGACAGACATCAGACATTGACAGAATTTCACGTTATATTTTATTCAGTGTTCACAATACCCCGACGAAATCTGCTCAACAAGTTTGTTAGTTGGCTTTTGAAAAATCCTAAAACGGCTAGTTATTATTATAATAAGCACTATTTGCTTTTTAAAACTCACGATAAAGTGAATGATTGTTTTACTTTTGACAATGTTTGAATTTATTCAAAAGAAAAAACTTTAAAAAGAATCTAAAACTTTATTTTGGTTTATTATTTACTACACTTTTGTCGGGCTGACATCAGAGTAACCTCGCTTTTCATTGGCTGCTACTCTAATTTTTGTAGTAGTTTTTACGGTAAAAGAAGCTTGCAGTGTGGATTTAGATACACTTAAACAAGTTATTCCATCAATGTTTTATGCATACAGGTATTATTACAGAATTTCGCGAATGAACATAATTTCTCAGTATTTCACATTATTTTGCGTTATTTTGCGGTTCCCGAAAATTTCTTGGTCGTAAATATTATGAACATTTATTTATTTTATTTTACTTTTGTTAGGGATATCCTCTGGTGTAATTACAATATAAATAATGACCTTGGCTGCATTCTGTGCTGTTATCTTGTATTCCTCAAAATGGGATAGGTACATCTGAAACAGTGCATCACACAGAGAAGTAATTAATTTTAACTGTTAGTAGCAAATGTAATTGGAAATGTACATAATTTATCAATTATAAATCACTAAATTAACCTAAGATGTGGTACAGGACGTTACTAAAAAAACTTAATTCAGCATGCAGATTGTTTATTTTAGAAGAGAGTATGCGACTTCACAAAGACAGCCATAAAGCTATGCCTCATAGATTAATTACTACATGAAGACAGTAACAGGCAACTGTCATTTTCCATATAATTTATCATAAAGAAACTCTCATTGAGAGTTAAAGTTGGAGAGCAGGGCGACGTGTGTGATGCGTGGGTGCAGGCAACAAGTACGAGCTGGCGGCGACCGTGGACAAGAAGACGAGCGTGCACAGCCGTATCATCTGGTGCTGTGCCTGGGCGCCCGACTCCCGCTACTTCGCCACCGGCTCCCGCGATGGCATCCTGGCCGTGTGGGCCCGCGACCAGGGTGAGTGCCTAGGGCCTTCTCTGCTTCCCACACCTCTCTCATTCTCTCTCCGTAGGCAACATCTTCCTGTCCTAACTTNTGGCGTCCTGGCCGTGTGGGCCCGCGACCAGGGTGAGTGCCTAGGGCCTTCTCTGCTTCCCACACCTCTCTCATTCTCTCTCCGTAGGCAACATCTTCCTGTCCTAACTTGCTTCAGGACCTACACACAAAACACTGTGCTGTCGTGCGTAATCATTGCATGTGCAGTAAAGCGTCTGTATGCCATACTAATTTGGGGGAGGTATAGTCCGGTAAACCAGAACGTCTGGTAAATGGTAAAGTAGAAAAAATATACAATTATGTATAAATATTTTAGTAACTCACTTTAGCGTTAATGTTTTCAACATGACGAAGATGTTTGTGCGGCCAGGAGGGACAATGAGCTGCAAGTATTTCTGGTAATTGACGGCTGACTGTTAACTGTCCAAGGGAAAGGAAAGAACAGCATGAGCTAGTGTAGTTGACATGTTTTCTGTGTGTCTGCTGAGTACCATATTTACTCACGTACAACACACCCCCCACAGTAAGACTCACACGTTAATTTTCAGATTAAATTTCTGAGAATTTTTTTTTTTTCAATAAAAATACACTCATCCAAAGTACAATATTTTTTATACAACTTTGCCCCAAATTTATCTTCAAAAACGTAAACTATTCGGCTGCAACATCGTTTCTAAAAGCCTAACTGGCAAAGTCATGAACATAGGTAGCTGACGAGCGAGACAGCACGCGTAGGTGGGCAACGTGGCAGTTCAAAGCCAGAAGGGTGATGCAGTCACGTTGGCCGGGTGGTCGGCTGGCTGTTTACAAGGTCTTTCTGCTTTCTCACGCGTAAGGAATTCTACCTCATTCAAGGCCGTGGTTTTGTTTACAATTTTGGTACGTTTCAACTTGAACAATATTGCACTTTAACAAACTAAAATGTATCACAAGATCATTTGGTAAACTAAATCTGCTGATTTGAACACTGTGATGCATACTGATATATATATATATACACGACTTCGCCTCATCTTCACGTGTCATCACGTCACCACAGGTGGGGTTTGAACCCTGAGCAACTTGCAACTTGCTACCAGAACCTGCCAGCACACCCCTAGGTAAGGGGCACACATGGACATCGCAGCCAAGATCATTTTCACCTTTATGTCGGACGTCACGCCACCCCCCTACGTGTGATAGAAGCCAGCCAAGCGGCCCAGCGCTGCCCCTGAGCTCACCCAGCCGACGCAACCCCGCATAGCAGGGAAGTCTACTTCCAGTCTCCCCCGAGAGATGGCGGTCCTCGCCGCTCAGGGAGGAGCTCCAGCACAAAGATACCTGATTGGCCGCAGCCGGCCGTCCATATAGGCAATCGCACGGCCCAAAAACATCAGTTGATTCTCAGCAGCTCGC
Organism: Clitarchus hookeri; assembly: GCA_002778355.1. NCBI lineage: Eukaryota > Metazoa > Arthropoda > Insecta > Phasmatodea > Phasmatidae > Clitarchus > Clitarchus hookeri. The sequence goes on from NQII01002390.1 coordinate 237,194, forward strand.
TCGACCACCTCGTGTGCGGGAGCTCTCTGCTACAACCGCCTTCCTCACGAAGGACCACCGCTCTTCAGAAGATCTTCCAGACCTTCAACCCCCGAAGTCTTCATCCCCCTTAACACTCACTACCCCTCTGGTAGTGACGCCTGAGTAGTCCCTTCTGGACAACAGCATTATGGTTAGTTAGGGTCAGTTAGTATTATAGCTACCTAGCCGCATCTGCTCTTGTCTAGTTTAGATCAAGGTCCCATTCACCTGGTTTTACCCTAGTTTACTTCCATTTCAGTTCATTTTAGTTAGGAGTTAGTACGGGTCACCTTGTCTATTCCTCACAGGAATAAACACGTGATCTTACCTAACCTCTGAGTTTACATTTCTAGCGTGACTGTGACTTTAATCCCAATTAGACGTCGGCCCTCCAAGGAAAAGCAGCAGACCGCATTATTTGAAGCCATCTTTGCCAAACCTAGAGTAGGACGGCGGGCTCCCTTAACCGGGTGCACGTACGTCTCAAACACACACATTAAACGGCCACCCATACTGTGGATCAGGTACGGTAAGGAACCGGGAGCACATGTACGGTAGAGCCACAACCTTTAGAAACCCAATCCACGAGGCAGCTAGTCAGCCAGCCCAGCCAATCCACTCCATCCACCACGTTGTTATTTTAGCCAGATGGAGTAATAAGACTGGTTCTGGAGATCTGACCCCTTTCGGACCACATCCACGTCGCGTTTGGACATACAGGATAACCCTCTGCTCCAACCACTGCGTTGAACTTCTCCGGTTGGTCTAAGTTGGTGCAAGCCGACCTTGATTTGCTTGGTCTTGACTGGCTTTACACCTAACTAGGGATCTTCGTCGCCTGCTCTTCCTTAGTGTGGCAGACCTTAGTTCCTATCTCTATGCCATACACCCATAGGAGTGGTGCAAAGTGGACAGTTAAAAGAGCAGCTACTGCCTTCGAGCCTAGCGTGAACTGCAACACATTTCCAACTGCCCACTGCAGTTTAACCCCCCGGGAACGAGCTCAAGCCGCCCGCCAACTGGAGAGGCTGCACCTCCCAGCTTCCTCTTTCAGCCACCTCACAAGACCGCCGGCGAGCCACATGCCATCATCGAGAGATTCCGCCAAGGACTTCCAGTACCGCCGGGAATCGACAATCCTTGGTTCCGACCCAGCAGGACCAGCAGCCCTCCGCGGGCCCCCCACCAGCACCGCCAGCCGCAGCACCTTGTTTTCCCACGGACTGGGCACGAGTTCCAGCCAGGACCAGCAGCAACAGCGGCCGAGTCAGCAGCTACCCCGGGCCACGCCCAATACAGGTAAACCAGTGGCTGTGTGCAAACCAGTAGTACGAAAGACAGTTGAACCCTCACCAGACTTTGTGCCGTGCCATCAAGCCGTCCGGTTAGCAGCCAATAAAGTCAGCCAAGTCATATAGCTCGTGTCTCTGACCGACACACTAAAACCTTGCTCGACCGTGATGTCGTCGTCAGTTACTCGACGTCACGCATCAACTGTCTTAGTTTTTAGCTTTTATTCAATGGATACCTAATGTGCAGTACCTCTGCCACTGTACGTTTTAAACTACTCATCTGATGAAAATGAAGAGGTACCAGCTGCATGCAAAGGCAAAAATCTAAATTTCCAGCACTAAAATATTATTTATGTAAATAGAACATGAAAAATACAGCATACTGCATTGATTATATTAGGCAAAAAGTAAAAACGTTTATGTCCTGGGGGTGTATTTACACATATTCGTCACTTTCATCCGTGTCGCCGCCGCCAGAGCGTCCTTCAACGGAACACAGGTCGTCTTCCTTTTGTCGTCGAGTGCATTTTAAATACAACACTTTTTAAAACTTTTAATGATCAAACCCTCTAGGATGAATCACCAAACATCAATAACACAGGCCAACAAAAAATATTTTGTGAAAACTTTTAAAATAAATGCAGCTGAATCTTATGTATTTCTGGGTGCTGAAACTGAATTTGGCATCAGTTTTTTTGTATTACCCACAGTTCTCTCACAATATGCATTTGTATTTAAAAAGGTGATGTATGCGATTGTATTTTTAAAAAATTATTTCATAACATAAAATTTAAGTGTTTATTTGTTGGTATTTCCTTTCTCTCTTCTCTTTGATGCTGCTTTTGCAGCTTTTTCTTCGATGTGATGCATTTTGTTGTTCTCGGTGAAGTGACCAGCAGTAATCACCCATCATGCTGACATTCCACCGTCCCACGTTTCTCCATCACTTTGATGTCCTGGTGAAGCCGCTCCCCCTGCTCTTCATTCACATTACCCAAGTTGTCAGGGAAAAGTCAAGATGGTTGTGTAAGAAGTGGACTTTAAGGCTCATCAGGCATCCCAGATTTTTGAACTTGTCTATCATATTAGCTATGATAAGCTTATAGTTTGGGTCTTTAACATTGCCCAAAAACTTAGTCATAATTTGCTTAAATGATATCCAAGACTCCTTTTCCTTTGTAGTCATCAGTTTTGTTTCAAAGTTGGAATTAAACATCATTTTACGAATTTTATGAAATAAAAATGGACAAGAGCGGCCGGCAGTTTCCCTCCCCGCCTCTGTGGCAGCTGGTGCAGGGGGCAGAGTCGGCGCTGGTAGGGGCAACACTCGCTGCTCCCTGCTTGCTGATTGGCCCACCAGGAGTGGTTCAGTGTGATTTCTTCTCCCTCTGGTTGGCGCTGGCTCAGGCGAAGACATGCACTGTGGCTCTGGAGACGGTGGCAGTGCGGGGTGTCGCGGGGGGCACCTCGCTTCTGCCAGGTCAATAATAGTCACGTGCCCATATTATGGTTTGTCTCGTGGCGGTGGCTGTGTGCCATGTCTGGTTACTTGCTCTATCTCGGGGTCGGTGAAGGTGAGGAAGGAATACGGGTACGGTGGCAAATGCCTGCTCCTAGAAGAATGTTTGCGGATCACTGGGATGAAGTAGGAGATAGAAGAAAGAAGTTGAGTTGAACCAANTGCCTGCTCCTAGAAGAATGTTTGCGGATCACTGGGATGAAGTAGGAGATAGAAGAAAGAAGTTGAGTTGAACCAAATAAATAGGATTATGTGGGTTTATTGCCAAAGCAAGTAAACCCACATATGCAGCCTGTACCCTGGTTAGAGCCTGTAGGGCTGTCCATGTAGCCGAGAAGTGTGGGTGCCCTCAGCGTACATTTCTTATACTGACGTCGATTCTCATTTTATTTCCAGTATGTACNTAGCCGAGAAGTGTGGGTGCCCTCAGCGTACATTTCTTATACTGACGTCGATTCTCATTTTATTTCCAGTATGTACATTTGTTGTTCTTCTTGAGTGACCACGTAGAGGCCATGGTCACGAACTAGTCATAACACTCGCCTCTCACCATGATGAACTGAGTTCAATACCTGGCAAGATCACACCTAAATTTGCACACATGAAATAATGTGGGAGACACTTCCACTGATCAATGTTTTTTTCATGAGCTGCTCAGTTTCCCCGCCATTTCATTGCCATACTTCTTTCTCCATTTCCACCTCATTACACCCTTGTTAGTGTGCAGATGGGGAAAATCTCAGCCCAGAATCTCTTCCATTCGATTTATTCCCTAGATTCTGTTCACAATTCAATTGACACCTCTTAAGTAACAGGTTTGTGCAAAAGCATCTTTTTCTCGCAAAATGAAAATAAAAAATATTTAATGAAATGTTATGAAATTGAAACGAAACTGAAAAATTATTTTATAAGAGCGCTGTTTTAAAATAACGAAAAGAAATAAGGTGATTTACACACAAAAATGTTCTTTGCTGGTGCACTAAATTAATATTCGTTAAACATCTCGAATATTCATTGAAATCAAAATTTTCATTTCGTTACAACTTTCACCAACCTAATTTCTTACCAAAACAACATTTAAAAGTTATAATTTTCCATTTTTGTTTCAGTTTACTGAATATTCGCAGACACTTACTATACTCCATTCTCTGTTACTTCCAACTTTTCTGAAGCCCTGAAGTTCTACTTCCAGGATATTCCTCCGCCTCATGCAAACAAAGCTTAGGAAATTACACCAGAGTTCCAACGCACCACATTCGTGCGCACTCAGTGTAGTAATATTTTGCATAATAACTATTTCTTACTAGGTATTTCCAACACACCTATTTCCNCTATTTCTTACTAAGTGTTTCCAACACATATTTTCTCTCTGTCTTTATTCATATTAGTTATAAATTAAATATTATAATTATAAATAAAATATAAGTAAAAGTTAATTTTTACCAATAATGAGGTACTTTTAAGTTAACATAAAACACTTGTGATATATTTATAAAACAACCAAACACATCATACTGGGGTGTTTTTCTGAAGGTTTGATTCAAAAAGTGTGAAGGAACCACGAATAGAGTATAATTAATGATCGTGTGGTGTTAATTAAGTATGACTGATGTGTTAGCTACAGACGCAGTCGCACCCAGTGGGCAGCCCCTGGTACTGGCGAACCAGTCAGTGACAGCGGTGGCATTCCAGCAGGACACAGGAGACTACGTCCTGGCAGCAGGACTCGACAGCGGGGAGATCTGCGTGTTCCGGTGGCTCCCGGAAGGGACGTGGCATCAGTGCCTTCGTCTCGACAACAGGTGAGCTCCCCGNAGATCTGCGTGTTCCGGTGGCTCCCGGAAGGGACGTGGCATCAGTGCCTTCGTCTCGACAACAGGTGAGCTCCCCGGCACGTTCCCTCCTGCCTCCGCTCAGTGAAGACACCAAGCCTTCACCATAACACGACCATGGTTATATTTAAAACCACCCATTTGGCCCGGATTACAATAATTTTTTGTTTCAAGTAGCACATTACAACCTTCACATACGTCAGCTGTAGCAGGAACAGGCCGCTAGGCAATAAAACCTATCAGATTTGTTTCATCTAACTTGAAATGTAAGTTCACATGAATGTGTACCATGTGGTCTAGTGGGCCAACCAAAGTAGGAAAAAAGTTGAACTACCTTGGCTTTTCATGGTTTTGGTTTTATTTTTGCCATGTATTCTACTTAAGTGTTTAACCGTGTACTGATATCATCCATTTCTTCCCGAATATAGGACAAAGAATAAAAGACATTACGCTACATCCTGAACAATAAATGGAACTTACTGTATGGTATAGCCAAATCTAAGATGACCTCGAATCTAAGATCACCCTCCATTACAGCTTAGTGTTTTCAGAAAAATTGTTAGGTATTCGCTGCCATTTTTAAATTGCTGGAAAGTTTGTTACAGAATGAAAATGTAAGTGTTAGAAGATTTTAATTACAGTATCGAACTACTATACGTACTTACAGTTTATCTTCAAACAACTAAATATCAACATTAACTTTAGAGACGTGTAATTGTTTGTATGTGCCATGTAATTAATTGCCATCTTTAATTTTTTGTTATAATTTCCTTTTTCCTTTTTAGAGAAACTGCTTGTAGAAGTACCTCTATTTTCCACATGGTCAGCAATTTCCACAGTACAACTTATGGCATTTTATGAATTGACTGGGGCCTTGATGGTGTAGTGGTTAGACTACTCGCCACCCACCTAGGTCAATCAGGTTTGATTCCTGGTGTGGTCGCTCACGAATTTTCGTTTGTGGGAATCGTGCCAGATGTTGCTGCTCGTCAGATGGTTTTCTTGGGGATCTCCTGTTTCTCCTGCCCTTGCATTCCGGTGCTGCTCCATACGCACCTCGCTTCACCCTGATCGGCTCTCAAGACCTCGATTCTAAGAGCTTCCCAAATCTCTTCACTCCCCTCCAATAGACTGCAAATATCACATGACTGCCCGAAGTGAGTGATTGTTTGTCTGCCATATTTGCACTCGGTGCGCACTTTTTCAGTGCAATCGACAATTGGCAGATGGATAAAGACTGTACTGAGTGCGAGTTCTGGTACCTGGAAGATGTGGCACTCGTTCACTATGCACTGAGCGCAGTCCAGTGCAGTATTTGGAAGACGTGGCATTCGTTCAGTATGCACTAAGCGCAGTCCAGTGCAGTATTTGGAAGAGGTAGCACTTGTTCAGTATGCACTGAGCGCAGTCCAGTGCAGTATTTGGAAGATGATATGTTTTTGTACTCAACATTTTGGTTAGGTCGCTACCGTTTTGTGATACAATTCATTCAAAAACATGTACCCAAAACTTTTATGCTCGTGGTTCCCGCATAATCCAAAAACATTGACCAAAAATTTATTTAATTAAAAGTCTACATATCTGATTTTAAGGCAATCCTTACTTTTTAAATAGTCCATTACATTAAATTCCTTGTTTTTTATTTAGTTATACGATATACAGTACAATTTAAAAATGCAGTGTCCAAAGGAAACACACTGATGACCCAGGTATCGAGAAAAAAAGACATTTGGCCAGAACGTTTGCCTTTGGAGAATGACTTTTTTTTTTTATTCGGACTAAGTTGTTGTGGCTGCCAATTGTAACGACCTCCAAAATCTGGAAACTTTAATCCAGGCTTCTGATTGGACCTTAACAATAGTTACCTCATCAAATTTTTTTAATGCATTTTCTCTTAATTGATGTATTTATATTATGTATTTATTTCCAAATTTCTTGTACCAAATACAGTGTAATTCAATGTATTTGTGCTGAGATGAACCAGTTTTTGGCCTTGGGCACATAGCAATGTCCTGTTGCCGTTGCAACAAATGTCCATCTGCCACCAGCTCTGCACATTGTCCAGGAAACTTTAGCAAAGTAATTGATCTCCCCTTTTCTCAAATCAAATGTATTGCATATATCAATTCTGTATTACATTATCGTTTTCAAAATTCATAATGTTTATTTTTTTTATTGTGAACTAAACTTATGTAAGAGAATGTACCTTAACATGACCTATGCCAGTCAAGGTAGCATCGTAATCTCTCTACATCCCAAAGCTAAATGTATTTGTGACAGGTGAAAATCAAGTCAACCATGTTTCTTATTGATAAATCATTTTTACTTATATTTACAATTTTTATTGTTACATTCACAGTTCAGCAGGACTTTACTGTCTGTTAAAAATTGCCTACTGTACTGCACTATACAAGCTTGTCTTATATACTTTAAAGGTATTGAATCTTATAAATTGTCATGAGTGTCTCCAAAAAGTCACTAATTTTTAATAATTTTTTTTATAGTATGGAAATTTCTTTTTGGTGTAACTGAGAGATTTGTATTGTCCTTTTATTGATTTTGTCTCTAACAGTTGTTAAGTCAATATTGGTTTCATACAGAAACAGACTGATATATTTGAGAGTTTTAGCATTGAGAAGTACAGTATTTACTAACGTATAAGTATCACATTTTATGCCAAAAAGTGGANATATTTGAGAGTTTTAGCATTGAGAAGTACAGTATTTACTAACGTATAAGTATCACATTTTATGCCAAAAAGTGGAGCGCGACCCTCGTACGAGTTTTTCAGTTTGGGTATTTAAATTAAATTATTTTATTTTTTTATGTAGTTCATTATACATATTAATAATAAGCCTGTGTTGGTTTCTAATAAATAAGGCATTGTCACAAATTATTTTTATTACACAAAATGTGCTAAGACTAACGTGAACAGTGANTGGTTTCTAATAAATAAGGCATTGTCACAAATTATTTTTATTACACAAAATGTGCTAAGACTAACGTGAACAGTGAGTGTCGTAGGACACGGCAACTGCAGTGATCCACGTCACATTCAGCTAGAGGGCTCAGACACCTCAAAACAAGCCACATAACTGCTTTTATTAGCCTGTAAAAAAATATTTCCCATGTAATTGGAAATATATATTTACCAAAGTCAAATATTTCTGTGACTATATGCAAGCGTGAATCTTACAGAGAAAACCAAATATTTAGACTGGAAAAAAAGAGACTCTTACGCGAGGGCGACCCTTCTGCAGGCAATATGGTAATTAGCTTTTATTATTTCATAGTATGTAGGAAGAAAGTGTTCTTAAAAAAAGTACTACTTTATTTTCCTTGAAAAACCCTTATAATTGACAAAATGTGTTGTGTATTTGTTTATCTGTTTTACTTTCACATAGCCATCAAAGTTTTTCAGTTTTACTCATTGTTTATAATCTTGACAAGAATTGTAAATATCAGAAGGATGTCACTCATTTTTAATAATGTTACATATTAATCGTAGTATTTAATGAATTTCCATGTGCTTTTCTTTAATTTTAAAAAATGTCTTATTTANTTTTCTTTAATTTTAAAAAATGTCTTATTTATAGTGAACAATATGGTCAATGTATGATTCACTGAGGACCAGAATCCAGGAGATCTCCAGAGCTCCTAGTACTTATATTTTACTAACGCTCGTCTTGTGTGCATGTGTATGTCAGCACGTGTGTGTATTGACGCGTGACGTCGGGTGGCTGACGACGATGTCATCGTCAGGCAAGGTTTTGATGTGTCTATCTGTGACACTAGTGATTAAACTGGCTGACCTTACTGGTTAGCACACTGCCATGGGCTTACCTGTACTGGATGTGGCCCGGGGTAACCCCTTACTCTGCTGTGTTGGTGCGGCTGCTGTCAGCCGGAGCTGGTGCCCCGTTCTCGGGCGGAGGTGCCGCTGCGGCTGGCTGTGCTGAAGAGTACCCGCTGAGGGCTGCTGGTCCAGCTTCTCTGGAACCAGGGATTCGTGATCCCCAGCGTCATGTGGCGTCCTTGACGGAAGTCAGTGACGACCGGGTGTGGTCGGCCATTGGTCTTGATTGGGGGTTGAAATAAAGAGTGGGAGGTAGCTGGGATGGAGGCCTCTCTAGCTGGCGTGCGGCTTGAGCACGTTCCCGGGGGGTTATGCTGCAAAGTGCAGTTGGGGCTGGGTTACAGCTCCCATTGAATTTGGAGGCAGTAGCTGCCATCCTAGTGTGCCACTTCTCGCCACTGGTTTGGATGTAAGGCATACAGGTAGGTACTAAAGTCGGCCTCACGAAAGGTGAGCAGGCAACGATGATCCGTGCCTAGGTGTATAACCAAGCCAAGGCTGAGCCAACCAGAGTCTTATCCAATTACTCCAACCGGCGACAGTTCAGCGCGGTGGTTAGAGCAGTGGGTTTAACCTGGATGTCCAACAACGACGTTGGGTGTAGAACCAAAGGTGGGCAAACCTCCAGAACCAGTCTATCACTCCTTCCGGTAACGGTTCAAAGCGGTGGATGGAGTGGTTGACTAGCCACCTTGTGGATTGTGTCACTAGTATTTGTGTTTCTACCGTACTGCATACCAGGTGCACAGTATGGGTGGCCGTCTAATAGGTGTGTTTGCGACGTACGTGCGCCTGGTTATGGGAGCCCGTAGTCATACTCTAGGTTCAGCAATGGGTTGTAAAAGACGCAGTCTCCTGCTTTCCCCTGGTGGGCAGACGTCTACACAGTCACCTTAGAATCAGTACTCGAAGGTTTGTTAGAAAACGTATTTATTCCGTGAGGAATAAACACGGTGGCCCGTACTATCTCCTAACCAACCAAGAACTGAACGGAAGTAAACTACGTTAACCAGGTGAAGGGAACTTGGGTCTAAGCTGAACAAGAACAGATGCGGTAAGGTAGTTATGATACTAACTGTCCCTATCTATCTCAATGCTGTTGTCAGAAGGGACTTAGGGTGGCACTACCAGAAGGGTAGTGCATGTTGAGGGGCGTTGAAGNCTATCTCAATGCTGTTGTCAGAAGGGACTTAGGGTGGCACTACCAGAAGGGTAGTGCATGTTGAGGGGCGTTGAAGACTTCTTCAGGGGTTGCTGGTGAAGGTCTTGAAGAGCTTCTGGTAGGTTACGAACGAAGATGTTGGGGTCAGCAGAGAGCTCCAGCACACAAGGTGGTGGAGCGAGTTGCTGGAGATGAACTGCCATTTCTCAGCTGTGCACGGACATATATTCACCTGCTCGCGGGTTCGTCTGAGGCGTGGGGGTGGTGGGGGTGAGCTCATCCTCCCTTGGGCGAAGCTGCGCTCACTAGCGCAATCCCTCGGTCCCTAGTGGAACTAGATGTGTCTGTAATGCTGGGTTGCCTCTGCTGTGCATGCTTAGTGGACAGCTTGGCTAGCCTCTCTCACCCGTGAGGGGGTTGGCATGACGTCTGACATGAGGGTGAAACGATCTTGGCTGATGTGTTCGTGGGTGCCCCTGCATCTAGCAGCATAATGGTAGCCTGTCGTAGCAAGTTGTTTCGGTGTTCAAACTCCGCCTGGTGTAACGTAATGATGAGGTGAAGTCGTGTTTGTATCTTTATCAAATAAGCTTCACGCATCGGTATGCTTGCATATGTGTGTGTAAAAGCAGGTGAGAGACAGAGAAGGGGGAGTGGGGAGAATGAGAAATAATGTATGCAGTGGCAACATCTGCCGTATTTTCCACGTGCAAAAATATGGGTTGGACGCTGCTGTGAATGGAACCCAATTAGCGATGGTGCGGGGCAAGTGGTGCGACCTCCACGGTCCCGCGGCTCCTGTGTGGTGAGGGCGAGTGTAACTTAGTGCATGCAGAAGGTAGAGAATGAACACTGAGAGCTGGTGATGTGTCTGTTGTAGCGTGGCCCACCACCTGACGGTGAAGAGGTTAGCGTTCCGTCCAGGTGTGGGGTCCACCAGCAACACGACAGCCGGAGATGCTACGAGGACCGTCCATCTGGCCAGCTGTGGCTGTGATAACACCGTCAAGATATATGCCGTACCTCTGCGCTGTCTCTCTCCATAAACNTCCATCTGGCCAGCTGTGGCTGTGATAACACCGTCAAGATATATGCCGTACCTCTGCGCTGTCTCTCTCCATAAACATTGGCTTTATCGTACTGAAACTGAGCATTTGAACCTAACCTTTTTCGAAAAATTTATCTACCCATAATTATGTTCACAAGGTTTTTCGACCATTCCATTGTAAACTTGAAGGACTTGTAGAGAATCCCGGGCAGACGATAATGTTTTTAATAGAAACCCGTTCCTGGAACCCTACCACNAACTTGAAGGACTTGTATAGAATCCCGGGCAGACGATAATGTTTTTAATAGAAACCCGTTCCTGGAACCCTACCATGCTACAAGAGAGGCCACATGACTAATCTTATTTACAAGAATCGTGTAGAGTGAGAGGAAAATCTGCTTGCATGAGTTCTGCACATGACACACAAAATATAACGCACACCAGGTTTTGTCGTGCGAGTGTACCAGAATATGAGTCAAAGGTACTGTGTTTTGCAAGACAGTTGGTGGACGCGACATCAGCCAGCCATTACAGTGGACCAGGATGCAATGCAGAGCAAACAACTGGAGCTGCAAACCAGTAGTGTAGTGATAAAATTACAGGAAACATGTTTTATAGGAATTAGATTTTAGATCAGTATAGGTCTTTCACTCAGCAGAAGTGGAACATTTAAACACTCAATTAATTTTTGTTAAACTTGTAGCAGAAGTGGTTTTTTGGACATGGTTGGACATGATCTGCAAAGCCTACTTTACAAGTCCTAGAAGTTTGTAATATGATTTGAAATCCCATGTAGTTAAGTTGCTAGCATTTATATCATGTTGGTAAGAAATGGTTAAAAGTATTTCTTTGGAAAGAAGTTTTATTAAAAAAACTATGTTCAGAATAGGGATGGGTTGGTTCCACTTTTTTAATGGTTCTTGGTTCTCAGGTTTTTATATTAAAGGTATAAAAAAAACTCTGGAACATATAAAAAATGTAGCTCACTTATATTTTGTGTAGGTATTGTATGTCCCATTTTCAATGAATGAATATTTTAGTGTTGTGAGTTTGATGTTGATTTCAACTTGCCCTAATAAATCAGTTTTTCGCGCAATTAAAACATTGCGTATAGTTCATTTTCACTGTATACAGCAAAAGACTGAAAAGACTGTCACAGTTTTGANCAGTTTTTCGCGCAATTAAAACATTGCGTATAGTTCATTTTCACTGTATACAGCAAAAGACTGAAAAGACTGCCACAGTTTTGAAGCCATTATTTGCTTTTTATCTGAGAAAATAAAAGTAATATCGCATCTATAATAAAGAACTGCATTTTTGGTACCAATGCCATGAGCAAATTTGCTGTACTAAGACTCGTAACCTCAAAGTGCTCAAAGTGTTTCGGTTAAACCATAGATGCATTACCAAATTGTAATGACCGTAGTTTCCACTGTTCACGTATCAACAGTTTACCATATTTCAGTGAGCGACCTCTCAAGTAATCCACTGGAATGACTGTAATGTTGCTCGTGTCAATAGCGCTGGAAGGCTTGTGCGCAGTGCGTACACCAGGCTTCTGCAGCACATACGGCAGTGTCGCGTAGTGAAGAGTACGACTGGTAGGCTGGCAGTGTCGCGTAGTGAAGAGTACGACTGGTAGGCTNGGCATGACGTCTCACATGAGGGTGAAACGATCTTGGCTGATGTGTTCGTGGGTGCCCCTGCATCTAGCGGCGTAATGGTAGCCTGTCGTAGCAAGTCGTTTCGGGGTTCCAACTCCGCCTGGTGTAACGTAATGATGAGGTGAAGTCGTGTTTATATCTATGTCAAATAAGCATCACGCATCGGTATGCTTGCATATGTGTGTGTAAAAGCAGGTGAGAGACAGAGAAGGGGGAGTGGGGGAGTGGGGAGAATGAGAAATAAAGGACTTTAGAACGAATGGTAGTGAAGTAGGTTGAAGTTTGGGCAGAAATGGGATACAATAGTGAAGAAAATTGCAGTACCCCAAGAAAACACCAAGCAGTGGCAACATCTGCCGTATTTTCCACGTTCAAAAATGTGGGTTGGATGCTGCTGTAAATGGAACCCAATTAGCGATGGTGCGGGGCAAGTGGTGCGACCTCCACGGTCCCGCAGCTCCTGTGTGGTGAGGGCGAGTGTAACTTAGTGCATGCAGAAGGTAGAGAATGAACACTGAGAGCTGGTGACGTGTCTGTTGTAGCGTGGCCCACCACCTGACGGTGAAGAGGTTAGCGTTCCGTCCAGGTGTGGGGTCCACCGGCAACACGACAGCCGGAGATGCTACGAGGACCATCCATCTGGCCAGCTGTGGCTGTGATAACACCGTCAAGATATATGCCGTACCTCTGCGCTGTCTCTCTCCATAAACATTGGCTTTATCGTACTGAAACTGAGCATTTGAACCTAACCTTTTTCGAAAAATTTATCTACCCATAATTATGTTCACAAGGTTTTTCGACCATTCCATTGTAAACTTGAAGGACTTGTAGAGAATCCCGGGCAGACGATAATGTTTTTAATAGAAACCCGTTCCTGGAACCCTACCACGCTACAAGAGAGGCCACATGACTAATCTTATTTACAAGAATCGTGTAGAGTGAGAGGAAAATCTGCTTGCATGAGTTCTGCACATGACACACGAAATATAACGCTCACCAGGTTTTGTCGTGCGAGTGTACCAGAATATGAGTCAAAGGTACTGTGTTTTGCAAGATAGTTGGTAGACGCTACATCAGCCAGCCATTACAGTGGACCAGGATGCAATGCAGAGCAAACAACTGGAGCTGCAAACCAGTAGTGTAGTGATAAAATTACAGGAAACATGTTTTATAGGAATTAGATTTTAGATCAGTATAGGTCTTTCACTCAGCAGAAGTGGAACATTTAAACAATCAATTAATTTTTGTTAAACTTGTAGCAGAAGTGGTTTTTTGGACATGGTTGGACATGATCTGCAAAGCCTACTTTACAAGTCCTAGAAGTTTGTAATATGATTTGAAATCCCATGTAGTTAAGTTGCTAGCATTTATAACATGTTGGTAAAAAAACAATGTTCAGAATAGCGATGGGTCGGTTCCACTTTTTTAGCGGTTCTTGGTTCTCAGGTTTTTATATTTAAGGTATAAAAAAAACTCTGGAACATATAAAAAATGTAGCTCACTTATATTTTGTGTAGGTATTGTATGTCCCATTTTCAATGAATGAATATTTTAGTGTTGTGAGTTTGATGTTGATTTCAACTTGCCCTAATAAATCAGTTTTTCACGCAATTAAAACATTGCATATAGTTCATTTTCACTGTATACAGCAAAAGACTGAAAAGACTGCCACAGTTTTAAAGCCATTATTTGCTTTTTATCTGAGAAAATAAAAGTAATATCGCATCTATAATAAAGAACTGCATTTTTGGTACCAATGCCATGAGCAAATTTGCTGTACTAAGACTCGTAACCTCAAAGTGCTCAAAGTGTTTCGGTTAAACCATAGATGCATTACCAAATTGTAATGACCGTAGTTTCCACTGTTCACGTATCAACAGTTTACCATATTTCAGTGAGCGACCTCTCAAGTAATCCACTGGAATGACTGTAATGTTGCTCGTGTCAATAGCGCTGGAAGGCTTGTGCGCAGTGCGTACACCAGGCTTCTGCAGCACATACGGCAGTGTCGCGTAGTGAAGAGTACGACTGGTAGGCTGGCAGTGTCGCGTAGTGAAGAGTACGACTGGTAGGCTGGCAGTGTCGCGTAGTGAAGAGTACGACTGGTAGGCTGGCAGTGTCGCGTAGTGAAGAGTACGACTGGTAGGCTGGCAGTGTCGCGTAGTGAAGAGTACGACTGGTAGGCTGGCAGTGTCGCGTAGTGAAGAGTACGACTGGTAGGCTGGCAGTGTCGCGTAGTGAAGAGTACGACTGGTAGGCTGGCAGTGTCGCGTAGTGAAGAGTACGACTGGTAGGCTGGCAGTGTCGCGTAGTGAAGAGTACGACTGGTAGGCTGGCAGTGTCGCGTAGTGAAGAGTACGACTGGTAGGCTGGCAGTGTCGCGTAGTGAAGAGTACGACTGGTAGGCTGGCAGTGTCGCGTAGTGAAGAGTACGACTGGTAGGCTGGCAGTGTCGCGTAGTTCACTGCTGATGTACTTCTTTGTTTGCAATAGTGAAGTTGTGTTTGCCTGACGTGGCTATTTTTCCAGCAAATAAATTTTACATTAAAATTATTATTGTGTGTAGTAATAATTTGGCGGGAGCGATGTCTGGTATTGTTACATATGAAATTAAGGGACTGAAAACATAATTTTGGTTCTATGTTCCAGTTTGCAATGTTAAGATCTAACTATCAACCAGAACCGACTCATCCGTGTTTCAGAATAAGTAACCTGTTGTTGTTGAACATACGTATTATGTCGTTTTGAGTACAGTTTACTACTTTTTGTGAATATTTTTATTCTTCATATTGAGATTCACGTTAAACATGGGCATCACATTAAAAAAAATGTTCCAATACACATTATGGTGCAGATTATATTTTATGGCTCCTTGAAGAAAACAAGAAAGGAAGTGAAATTACACAGCAGTGAAGATTGATGATGAATAACTTAATACTGTTTATCTGTTTGTCTGCTGCTACCACTTACTTTATGTTCTGTATTTAATTTATTTAAAAAAAATTGTGTGAACAAATTTTTGTTTGTGAGCTGTGTATTTTGCAAGTTTTCAAGTGAAATTGAAGAATGTTAATATAAAATAACTGCAGTTGAACCTGTATCCATAGAGTGTCAAAAGTACATAGACATTGTAAAGTGAAGTTGTCGAAATACATGGACATTGATAATTATTACAGTTTCTAAATGAAAAGCATAATAATGCAATAGCCACTTTCTTTTCAATAGTTCTACAAAACATTATGTTTGTTTGTAACTCTTCTTGTTATTGCCTGCTTGATAACAATGGGAGTCAAAATTACATGCCGGATATCTTGTAAATTTCCTTGCAGACATAACTGATTTATCTAAATGCAGATTACAATTAAGTAATGCTACATATCTAATGTGCAGTTCATCCCCTTGTTGTTGTCTTTTGTGTAGAAAGCAATTATATCTAATGTACGTAGTCATTGATAATTTCAACAGTTTCTAAGAGGAAAGCATGATACTGCAGTAGCAGCAATCCTTTGAATTGTTCTTCTAAACTTTGCTTTTGTTTGCCTCTCTGCATGATATTGCCTCTGTTTTACACATGAGAAATTTCACATTTGATAATAAATTGAACAGTTTCTCGCAGAAGGGAATGATAATTGATATGCCTTTTACGCTTGACTAGTTCTACATACCTATATATGCATTTTACTTACGAAAACCATATTTAAACACCTCTTTTGAAACGTCGTGCGCAGGAAATAGCTGCCGACGTAGCGGAAGTATTATCCATAGAGCAACTATCAACAGTCGCAGTTACTAGCAAGAAATAAAAATGTCTTGAATATTATGATTGATAAAGTGCAGTGAATTGGATTTCCTTAATTTTGCATTGCCTTTTTTTGTTAACTTTCTGGGCATGTTTATTAGAGTTACATTCATATATATATGAATTCCTAATTTTCATGAAAAAATATTTAAGGGAAAAACTTACGAGTGGTGTTGGTAACGTTGCATCGCAATCCTCCCTGCTGGGGTCACCCCAAGCCTTCTCAATGCGTGTGTACCCTCCTATTTCACTGCGTCCAACACTGACTCGCAATGTAGACAGAATGGTTCAAGAGGCAAGTAATCTGCAGAAATGTGCAATCTGCCTCTTGGAGGCTCTCAAACTCACCCAGCTGGGTAAAGGTTTGTCGAATATGCTGTTGGGACATGCTGCGTGTTCACTGAACTTGGCTCTGTAGCTTACACTGGTACTAAGGCCTTTTTCTCAGTCTTGCAGCTGTGAATGATGGAGGGACATGTATGCCGCCTATTGGTACATTCGCACAAGCAAACCTCATCAAACGCAAATGGGACACATGTCAGGATATGATGATAATTGTGTGTCAACCTTTGTTGTACTCACACTATTTGTTCATGGAAATCCATTTTCTTTGCAAATGAGTGTACATTTACTGGAAAATTTAATAACTGAAAATAGGTCGACCGCTATTGTCAGGATTGTGGCAGCACCGTCCTGCCTCACATGAAAATTAAAAAGAAAAGCCCAGTTGTAAAAGCAAAATGACAGAAGTGAGCAGTGAAAATGGCCTACTCAGTGGAATTGTTCCATAATACTGACAATAGCTAAAAAAAAATATTAGAGTTTAGCTATAATAAATTATTGTCCTGTAGTACAAAATAGTCTTAATAAGCATGATAACCAAAATGCTTTACTGCATAACTGGTCTCTCTCTCTCTCTCTCTCTCTCTCTCTCTCTCTCTCTCTCTCTTTCTCTTTCTCTCTCTCTCTCTGTGCATCAAGGACACAATCAACTCCTCCTCCCCCAACCAGAATGCAAGAGATAAGGAAAGAAGAGGCGCAATGTCCTTGAGGATGGGAGAGGTCATGTTCTACCTGTCTTCTAATGTTTGTTTAATCATGTTTCACCGTACAGTCTGTTAGAAAATATTGACCTCTATATGTTGGCAAACATCATCTCCTAGGGCTTTGCAAATATTTGGTATACCGAAACGATAACGAAAAGTCTTTATCTTACATTTTTTAATTGAGTGTCGAAAACAAGAATTTATCAATATAACTAATGAGCCAACTCTCCTTTACATGGATGCAAATAATTTTGATGAATTTATTCAAACGTTAGATGGTAGATGGGTCTTGACGTCTCCTTGATAGCGATATCATTGGAGATGCAACCATTAAAAAATACAATACTAGTGAGACAGTTACAAATTCACACATGCCTTACCTGTGATGTGAACACAGAACACCTCGTGCTGTAAGCTGGCGTGCAACCAACTACATCATGGAGGTAGGATTTGGAACATCAACTTTGATAATAATCTGTCTAAAGTTTTGGTAGTCTAGGATTATCAATATTTATATAGCCACCATATTAAAAGTAAGTGCCTTATCAATTTAAACTGCATATATGAACATAATGTACAATAGTATTACTTATATGCCAAATTTGGCAGGAATCTGTTTTGTAGTTACTAAGATATAACTAATTTTTACGTTGCACTATCCTCCAAAATTGCCAGTTAATAACATGGTCACTGTTCAATGCGTACATCATATTCTTTCAACTTACCAAATTTTGCTTAAAGCGATTAAATGTTTCCCAAGATACAATGTAAAAGCTTTATTTGTTCAATTTGCACTATCATCTTCCAAAATGATGGACTAATAACATTATAGGTTTATAAATTAAGTGCTTGTATAATAAACTTCCAACATACCAATTTTTGTTTCAATATGTTCATTGGTTCCTCGAGATATAATAAAAAAAGTTTTATTTTTTTTTATTTACACAATCTTTTTAAATGTTGGCACAATAACATTATATGTTTCTTAATTCAATACTTTCATTATGCAGTGTCAAAGTACCAAATTTAGGTTAAATGGTTCTCGAGATATAATGGAAAAACTTTAATTTTTAGATTTGCACTGTCTTTCAAAATGGTGATTAATACTGGTATCACTTTCTGAGTGCAATGCTTATAAAATGCACTATCAATGTTCTAAATTTGGTTTAAATCTAATAATTGGTTCGCCAAGATATAACATAATGGCACAAATTTCTAAATTTTGGCTAAAATTGAAAATAACCTGGCTTGGCCGAAAACTATAAAAGTCTGATGTTATTAAATTCTATATGTGGACCTAGTTTGGTTAAATTCGATTGTAGGGTGTAAAAATTATAGGGGGGAGGGGACATACTTTCTAGACAGACGACCAGGTGATTGCATAAGCCTGGCTTTCCTTTAGAAGGTAGGCCAACAAGTTGCTGGAAGTCTAAATAAAATGGATATTTTCAATTTTATTAAATGTATAAATGCTTAACAAATTTTTTTTGCTTGAATAACAATGGAAAGTTGTGTCTGTGTATACATTTATTTGTGCCCGACTAAATTAACTACATAAAATTAAACTGGAAGAGTGCAAAAAAAATTGGGTAAGTTCTTCAAGGATATTATTATAGCATTTATACCTTCTTTACAGTTTCATAAATTTCAAACCAATGATTTTCATTTTCGTTTAATGAAACCGAAAGTGATATTCTCCCAACCCTATTATCTTCTTGCCTAAAGATTGTGTTTCCAAAACAGGGGTGCGACTTTTACAATATTGTGGTGAAATATGATATGTTTGTAACATCTTGATGACAGTATGTCCAGTGATCACAAGATCCTTGGCAATGCTAGTTGCATGTGGATATGGCAGGACACACGAGGGGTAGCAGGTATTGTCTGGAACTCGGCCAGCAGGCTCTGCAATGTCCTGGTGGTGACAACAAACAGGCAGCAAGGACATCACCCTCANATGGCAGGACACACGAGGGGTAGCAGGTATTGTCTGGAACTCGGCCAGCAGGCTCTGCAATGTCCTGGTGGTGACAACAAACAGGCAGCAAGGTCATCACCCTCACTTACAACTTGAGCAGGAAGGATGTTTGCTGCCTTCTTTTGTTCAGCCACTTGTCAGGCCGTGGAAACAGTTGCAATACAAAACAACTGTTGCAAATTAAAAGAAACCAAAAATAAAGCAATGACGCCACTCAAACTGTTCACTGTATAGGGTGTTTTACAATTTCCTCATCTTTTCGGCGAGGACTTGCGTGGTCTTAAGGTGTTAGAAGACTGGAACCTCTAGGTCCTGTACCCTTAGATTCTCCATCTGATGAAGGGTCCGGTCAAGCACTGGACCAGTTTCTGTGCCAAGCTTGGGGTTTGGCCTATTGGCTTGTGGTATTCTTTAGGGGCCGAGGTATTGCCAGGGTTTGTGGCTGTGCGTGTTGGGGACCCTATAGGTGGTGGGATATTGAGATCCTGTATGTAGTAGATATTATTTTTGTCTCTCCATGGGAGTTGATGGTCTTGTACAGGTTGGTAGAGGGGATTATGTTACTGGTACTATTGTAGGGGCTGGTGTGCAAGTCTTGGCTGTGGCTCGCTGGTGATGGCCTTCCTGGGTTCCTGATCACTCTGGAAGCCCTTTGTAGTGTTCTGAGATGTCCGGACTATTGACTCGAAAAGGACTTGCGGTGNGGTTCCTGATCACTCTGGAAGCCCTTTGTAGTGTTCTGAGATGTCCGGACTATTGACTCGAAAAGGACTTGCGGTGGTAGAGGTGCCTCGACGACCAGGTTCCTGCACAGCTGTGCCTTGTCGCGATCGTGAATGCAAACTAGCTTTGTCAGTCCTGCCCCTAAGGCCAAATAGGTTCGGATATCCCCTGTGATTGCACCTTATTTATCCCCCTTACGGAAGGAGTATGACATAAGTGCTTGAAGGGCGCACATACAGGTCTTCTAGCATGATAAACACTCAAGGTCACTCTGGTTTCATTCTATTCCCCCTAGTTTAGTGCCAAGTGTGGTCTGCTGTGCTGTAGCTCTAGCGGAACTCCCGCAGTGGTCCAACTACAATGGCTGGACATCTGGGATATGCACTGTATAACAATCCCACTTGTAACACGTCCTGCTACAAGGAGATACCATCAAGCGGCCCGCACATCCACCACTGCAAACCTCCGGAGCATAAACAACTCCTGCTTGGAGGAGGTATGCCCTCACACTTAATATGTGTGCTATTCTACCTTTGTGGTGCTTACCGATCTCCCCTCGTTGAGAGTGCTCGTCGATCGCACACAAAGNAATATGTGTGCTATTCTACCTTTGTGGTGCTTACCGATCTCCCCTCGTTGAGAGTGCTCGTCGATCGCACACAAATATAATGCTATAGTACCAGGGGCCTTCTTGGCGTGCTTCCTCCTTCTGCCTTCATGGTGAAGCTGTAGTTAATTTGAGGTTATGGAAAATAAACAATATGCATAGCAGCATGTGGGTTGAATTTGGTTACTTAGATTGCTTTTCTATTTGTTAAGAAATACATTACACTGCCGCAATCGGCATGCACACAATCACTCTGTGATGTGNTTAGATTGCTTTTCTATTTGTTAAGAAATACATTACACTGCCGCAATCGGCATGCACACAATCACTCTGTGATGTGAGGCATCCCAAGTAGAAATAGCGCCTAAGCATCCCTTGAGTGTTGGCATCAAGTAACTATATAATTGGGTCCTTGGCTGGTGGTGAGAGCACGATGGCTAGCGGCTCATCATGGTGCAGTGCAGGGTCCAGCGTTGGCTGGGTGGCCTCGCATAGGCACTGGGCTTCTGTTGATTGTTGGTAGACTACTAGTTGGTAAAAGCTGCTTGAGCTCTCTGGCAAGTGACCTCAAGGTTGTTAGCATCAACAAAAGTTTGGGTAGCACACTCNTGGTAAAAGCTGCTTGAGCTCTCTGGCAAGTGACCTCAAGGTTGTTAGCATCAACAAAAGTTTGGGTAGCACACTAATGCCTGTATTAGTAGCATAGTTCACGTGGCTGCATAGAGGGTGCTGGGTTTTTGGCTCTTCTACTCCTTCCCTCTCCGGGGCCCTGGCGCAATATGAACTGCACACAANCATAGAGGGTGCTGGGTTTTTGGCTCTTCTACTCCTTCCCTCTCCGGGGCCCTGGCGCAATATGAACTGCACACAACCCGAGAGCTGCGGCTTGTAACATGGCCGTCTGGTCGCTCTGTACTACTCGTTGAAGGGCTACTATGTTGTAGTGGGTGGCATCTGGCGCTTGGTTATACACCAGGATATGACTTAGGGCAACTTTCACTCGTGGATGGTGTTACAAATATGATGGCAGGGGTACGAGAGTGGCTACTTTCTATTAGTGCACAGTGACTGCTCGGAAGTGGAGTCTAACTGATGGCCCAAGTGAGGTGCACTGCTGAGCAAGACTCTAATGCTCCGATAGTGTGCCACAAAGAGAAGGAAAAGGCAATATTGTTGAGGCAAACGGCACATGTGCCAAATCCCTCGTGAAGCAGAAATTCCGCAGCACGTCCAGCGCCCTCAGGTTATAAGGAAGGCTGCTTTGCAGTAGCCTGGAGGGTATTACAGTTGTCACTCACAGCTCCAAAGTGCCCATTGATCGCCCACTCGCTACCTCGTGAGACACCTGTGGTCCAAAGACTCGATTTGGGCACCTTGCGCACCTCTGCCAGTCATCCGGCCTACCCGCCAATGAGCAGATACTTCCCTGTGATGGCTCCTGCCAGACCCATTATTAAGCCTGCATATCCATCAGCAGTTTGACGGGCAATTGAAATACCTNCCCTGTGATGGCTCCTGCCAGACCCATTATTAAGCCTGCATATCCATCAGCAGTTTGACGGGCAATTGAAATACCGACCACTTCGGAGAGTGGCCGAAACTCTGCGACACCCAAATTCCAATAAATTTCCGAGTCAGTATGACAGACGATGAAAGCAGTGACAATCTCACCTGTTNAATAAATTTCCGAGTCAGTATGACAGACGATGAAAGCAGTGACAATCTCACCTGTTGGAGATTACGCCAAAGGCACATTGTGCCCTATACTGAAATGCCCTGGGGTGGCATAGGCACCATAGATTGTTCCTACTGCGGCAATGACTATCATTTTATTTGTGTCCGATGGAAGGATAAAGAACGAGACCGATCTAGAATACAGATGCCCGACTTGCTGAGAAAGGCAAGCACAATGTGACAACCCTGTGCACGGGAATAGTACGACACATGCCCGCCCAGTTTTCAGTGTAAGTGCCTCGGGGTGGAATGATCTAACCTAGGTTTTAGACTATCTGATGTTCCTCTACCTGATACCTAAAACAGCCCACAGAGACAGGATAACTTAAAGCCTAGCATCTCGTAATGTAAAAGACAGCCGAAATGCGGTTACCAATCCCATAATATTCAGGGAGACCCGTAACAATTTACAGAGGCATGCAAGACCGAGTTTGCCTGAATGAAGCTTTCCAAACATGGAATGCACCAGGCCAAGGGCCAGCTTGTGAGGTCAAAAATTGTGAAATCACTATTGCAAGTTTGTCACCAAATGGGAGAATTTCGAGGAATATGAAGTCGGGCGTGCCTCCTCTCCCGTTTGAAGCTTGATTGATACTCCTAGCGTAACAGGCGTGCGCACTCCACCTCACACCAAAAAGTGGAACTCCAGTAGTGCGGCGATGTGTTGTGTGCGCCTATCAGGCTGCGCAGCAGCTCCGCGCACTCTTATCAGCATATTCATGCCGACCCCCAGTGTCAGTGCAATGATGCTGGCACATATAGGGGGCGGCATACTAAAGGCAGCGTAACTATCTCAGTTAAAATTCCCAATAAATGCCACGAGTGAAGTGAGTACCAGGCACATTCATGGAACAATGTTGCAGGTGTCTTCTAGAGGTGGAGGATGTGTTGCCACTCCTGCACAAGGCCACCTCACATTACCGCGTATGACCACCAATATTGATATTAATCTGAAGCCCTGGAAAAGAGGAGTTTAACTAAGAATTCAACATAATTTATAAATGTTTATAATGTATTTTCATCCAATATTAAGAGTTCTTATTTTGACACCTTGACATAGAATTTTCATAGGGCTCCGTAGCATAATTAGCCACGTAAACAGAAGATCTGATTAATGAAAATGTTCACCATAATAGCATCATAAAAAAGGGTAATCGTGTAGTTCGGTTATCATACCCACTTGTAAACTCATATCGTCCACAAGTGTGTCTAGGAATTATCTTTTAGACGTGCAGCGTCTACGAGGCCAATGTCGCAGTGCCACTGGCTCGCCCAGTTGGTTTTAGCAGGGGACAAAGGTTGCACACATTTCGTAGGCCCAAACCTTTATCGCCCTATCTGTTGCCATTCAACACTATAGCTCAATCGTTAAGCATGCTGGGACCTTGTTTTTAGTGTGCGGCCCCAGGCACGCACCTCACTGGTACCACAGCAACCACCACAGGCTTCACTTTTTCATTAATTGTACGTCGCTCGAGAGGTGCTTTGCAACCCTTAGTCGGCCGGCGCGGGGCCTAAGCCACATGTCCGCTTAGGTGTAGGTGTCTGTACCATTCATCAACAATCATCTGGAATATACACAAGTATCCAGTGACGTGTTTATTTTATTCCAGGGGTACCTTGTACACCTAGTGGCCGCTTCATGGCAAACTTTGTGAGGATGGCCTGAACCAGTCCCGTAACAGTGTTTTCTCGGGATTATCCAATTATATGTTTATGCCAGGACAACACGGCAAACCAGGCATGTCTCACCCGCATAGCTGCCTCATGGCAATATTGAACATAATAAGTGTAATATCTCGTGAGTATTCTTGGGGTTATTCCACATCCCATCCGATTTACTGCAGTGATGGCTGACCAGCCAAAATAGGTCAGCAACTACAACCGGGTTCACACCAGGGTTAAGGGTTTCGAATCCGAGTCATTATTGGATTAGCTGGCATCTTTACGGACATTACCACCGCCAGTATGGTCATGCTTGTACCCATTGTGTTTCCAGTTACATCCGAGGTAAGGGAATTACTCTCTCAGTTAGCGAACCATCCAACCATGCAACCCATTGGCGATGTGAAACACTTGCTCGAATGTTTTGCTGGAAAGATGGTACTGCCCCTGTTTACAAAAGTGGTAGAGTCAGTATCAGAAACTGGGCGATGAAGCTGAAATCTTCATTCGACTGAAGGTTCAACTTCGCCAATGGGTAAACCCAAACCAATCGGATGAGGCAATTATGAAAATGATTACACTGTGCCTAATACCAGAAATTAAATGTTACTTAAGAAAAACACCCCCATAGCTTATCGAGGAATTAGTCATCCGAGTGCAGGTAAAAGAACAGGGCACAGCAGACGAACGCCAGTTCACTCGCTACACCAGGTCAACACCAATCATTATTCAACATGGGATGGACAAGGAGGAGCAGGGCTAGATGCGCCCTCCCCTCCACTACAGGGCTTAAGGCTCTCAGTTTGAGTACTGCCCAGATAGACACTTCCACTGTGATGGTCCTGTCTACCATGGCAAACACAGGAGGCCTGACGCCAATTTTGACAAGGCAAAGCCAAAGGACCCTAACAAGCCGTGTGTAAAAGCATCTGAGAGAAGCAGGAATTAATTCGGCGTTAAATGAGTAAATGGGGAAGATCAGCAGTTAACAAGTCTTAGCAAAATAAGCAATGTCAAAAAAGCAGGGGGAACAAGGACCCACCAAGAATTAACATGCAAGTAGAAGGCAAATAAATACTGCTTACACTCAAAACAGCAACAATTGCAAATTTAATTCGCCAGTCAGCTCTGCCATGCCACAACAAAACCTCCAGGCTGCATCAAGCCCAGGAAACTGTCCACATGGCTCGAGAGGTAGCACAGCTCGCAACCGAGGGGACAGTTACCCTGGAAGTAAAAGTAGCAGGCGAAGTTATCCTGATTGTATTTTTAGTTGCCCACGGGCTTCGCAGGACTGGTTCTCAAGAGGTTTGCGCTATATGGAATGATATGCCGCTTTGGGAAACACCACTTCAGTTAAAGTGATCTAGACTTCTTCAGATGCCGAGTCACACCAGATGATACTTACCCCAGCAGGAGAAAATCCCTGCAATTTGCAATGCCCCTGCCCCTGTAGCCGTAAATAGTTGTGTCAGTTCCTGGGTATTCATAACTGGCTGGGAGATTGTGTACTAAATGTCTTAACAAGCTCCTACAAAAATCACAAGACTGGCATTACTCCAGAAATGGGGGCAGGCTTTCCACGCCCTAAAGGAAAAGTTGACTGAGTTAGAAATTATCTATCGACCAACTGACAAACTCCCATTGATACTGCAAACGGGCGCGAATCGGATTAGGGGCCATTTTGTAATAAGTAGAATCCCCAGGGGCAGAGTACATAATTACTTATGCTAGCACCTTGATGATGGACACCCTTAAAGGCTACCACAGCAATGAGCAGAATTATCTTATCATGATTTGCACTGTACAATAATTACAGTACCTCCGTGATGATGATCCTAACAATCGGGCTTTGTCCTGGCTACACACCGTAAATGCCACGAAATCCAAGCAAGGGCCTTGAGCATTGTTACCTACAGGTACTGACTTTCGAAATCTAGCACTACCCTGGTAAGTTAAACGAGATCACAGATGTCCTAAATCATGCACCTGATGAGAGAATGGGATAAGTGGAGATTGACGACCACCTGAGTGCNACGAGATCACAGATGTCCTAAATCATGCACCTGATGAGAGAATGGGATAAGTGGAGATTGACGACCACCTGAGTGCTTGGCCACAGTCAACTCGACATGCTATATTACAGTACAAAAAAACCTCGATGCACAATTGGATCGTAAGTATTTCGCGAAATATCGGCAATAGGGCTCAGAAACCAATAGTCTATGGGTGCAATGCCTTAACCATTACAAGTTGAAGTGGTGTTGGTAACGTTGCATCGCAATCCTCCCTGCTGGGGTCACCCCAAGCCTTCTCAATGCGTAAATATAACAAATCAGGCTTGTCACAAGGAAGACTCTGAGAACACCGGCCACTGATTCCTTGTAGTGTGCAGTGTTNCGAGATCACAGATGTCCTAAATCATGCACCTGATGAGAGAATGGGATAAGTGGAGATTGACGACCACCTGAGTGCCTGGTCACAGTCAACTCGACATGCTATATTACAGTAAAAAAAAACCTCGATGCACAATTGGATCGTAAGTATTTCGCGAAATATCGGCAATAGGGCTCAGAAACCAATAGTCTATGTGTGCAATGCCTTAACCATTACAAGTTGAAGCCAGTTTACATGTGGGGCGCACCCACATGAAAACAGACAGTTGGAAACTATAGGTTCCATCCAAAATTCCAGGATGATTAATGCTATTATTATTGCAAGCACCTCTGTGCTGTATACCGTAGAGCCACAGAGATTCTACAAGAGATGGCAAAAATATATATTTGGGATGGATTGAATCGAGACATATGGGTATACATCAACCAGTGTCTCCACATTTCTTGTCATTAAGGCCCATGAGGCCGAGTGGATGATGGGAATCACACTAAAGCAAAACTGGAACGCCATAGCAGCCAACCTCATGGGACCATACTTATTGTTACTGTCTACTAGTTTTGACTAATTTGTTTTCAATGTGAGTAGAAGCCTACCTATGGCCCAATTCCGAGGCTGTAGCTGTGATTCGGAAATTAGAAGTGTTTTCTTCCTCACCGAGGTTACCTAAAAAGCACACTTACCTACAATGGGACAGAATTTACCAGGAATAGGTGGAAGACCCTGTCATTGCTTGGGAGTTGAGTCCTGCACGACCCCCCCTTAACCCCAGCAGGGAAAAGTAACAGAAATGTGAAACCAAGAAGTAAAGAAAAATCTCTGTATGCGAATGGGGAAGACCATCATAACTGGGGCAAGTTAGTGTCTGATATACTAATCACATTAAGACGACATCTCAACCAGGCAATAATCGCCTCTCCAAGGGAGCTACTCATAGGGTGCCCCCTGGCGTGGTCCAAGGAATGGGTGTAAGTTTTAGAACTGGCAGAAATTCCCCTGGCCGAGGGGAAACATCGAGATAATTTAACCTAACTTGAAAAAGTGTGGAAAATGCAAGGTGCTCACAACACACAGAAATCGTGTCTCACCTGTTGTATCAAGCGACACTAATGGGGCACACACGTAAGAACTAGCGACTTTTGGGGAACTAGTATAGGAGTGCCTGGAACGCATAATTGATAACATTAAGCTAATGTGGATGATTATATACCCGACCCAGAACACTGCCAAAAATCCTTTGACAGCCACATCATAACGACTGCACCTCCCCAGCAGGACATAATGTACCGAAATTAATCTGGTACTGCCAGCTTAGGCATGAACTGCCACACACTTGTAGGTCTTGGTATGGTAACACTCGTACCTTCAATGCCACAGACAGTGCTCGCATAACAGGTGAACGGCCACTTCACCAGCATACATCTCATCGAACAATTTTTCCTGTGATAGCACAGATGATGCAGACATATTCTTGGGACAATGTGGGGAAAGACTTGCATGCTACGGAGTGCTATAAAACCAGTGGGCAGAACATAGAAGTGTACAACTCAGCAGGCAGTTGTGCATGTTATAGATTTGAAAACAACCCGATACTGCCTGGAAAGATCTAGCTAATGCACTACATAACTGGTTTTCTGTAGCAGATGTCTTGGCAGATTGACACATGAAGTCTTATGGAGAAATACAATGGGTGTCAGTAGTGAGCTTAGTTGCATGAATGGTAACCAATTTCTTTGATGCCATCCCAGGTGCCGATCCAAGTTGGGCCCTCCCGGACATCACCAAGAGTCCCCTCGAGGTCTCCAACTGTTACTGCCCACAGTGCCAGGGTAGTTCATCGATGGGTATAAGATACATGCCATGCTAGTGTATGAAGTTGTGCAACATATGATCCACTTGAAGATGGCACCGGTCAAAGAGAGAGCTGCAGCCAATTAGGAATGATCACCAACCATCACCGATATGCCATGAGCAATCTTAAGGGCAACCAGAGTGCTCTGGAAAACAGGGCTATCGAAACCCCCCCACACATGGCCAACTTCAAAGCCGACCATACCACAGACCTTTGCAGTTACACATCTGCCATACCCAGTCTGTCCATTGGTGCCAAGACTGCACAGGATTTTGAACGAGATCATCAGGAAACCAGAGGGGGCATCTCACCAGCTGTAAGCAGCTCTGTTGTCTCTGACAATTGCACAGGACTATTATAGGCCATGGTCCCATCCCTTGGCAGACATACAATGACAATTACTCGCCACTTGTGTATACACCTGAAGATGAACGATCTGGCAATGCCCCACCTCCTCTGCATAGTGAACACAGTGGCCTGTCGTGCTTTGTAGTGTCATCTCTGATCACTCCTAAAGCCCTTTATCGTAGGATTCCAGCACTGTCTATGTCACCACCCACATTATGACAGAACCTTCTTGGGCTACACTGAGGTAATGGTATGCATCTGTAACTAGGTGTCTATTTCCATTGCTTTGGCGGTAGACCTATTTTTGGAGTTTTTCATTCTCAAACATCCCTTGGAGGAGGATCAAGTCATCGTACAGGTGGCACCCCAGCATATGTATGTATGTGGAGGGAACAGATAACTATCTACGCCATCGTCGATGAGCCACATGTGCCATGAAATCTAGTAGCTCTTGACAAACTGGAGAATGACAACGTCGTCGGTAAAGTTGTGAAGTCTTTCCTATGCTTACCTACAAGGGTGTAGACACCCTCATATGGCCCTAATTATCATGTAAGACTGTTAAGTTGCCATATCACACGCCAAAAGCACCATAAATCCATGAAAAGGGGTGCGGTGCACCAGTGGGTAGAATACCCAAAGGTATGTTATGCTGCCATCAGGCAGCCGATAGTTAAATAAAAACAAGAGATCACTTGCACTGATTTTTACTCACTATTTATTTCCTCATTCGTGGCACTTACATGGTTAGAGTATTAAGGCACGCTAGCAGCCAACACTTACAAAGAGGCACGTAGCCAATGAAAAAGAATTAAGTGACTTAAACCCTTAGCACATTTCGAGCTGGTTGGGGCTGAGAACGGCACTACCCCCGGACTAAGTAAAGAAGTGAAGTCAAATAAGTTTCAGAATAAAATAAATAAATATTGATACACTAAAAACCAGTACAAGATATTGAAGAGCCCGGGGGCGTGCAGTGTGCATCCCTTCTCTCAGCGCATGCAGAACCAACTGGCAGAGCATTGCAAGCCTGCTAAGGACCCCTGCTTGAAAGCACGCCAAGTGTATAAAAAAATAAACTGGCAATTTTACTGGAAAAACAAATACATCGAAACACACTTACACCTCACTAATTTACAAGAACACTTTACATTATTCATTTGCGTGAGCAAATTGAGAATAAAAAGGAAATGATTTGGTAATACATTTAATACAAAATGTAATTTTAATATTTCACAATGTTGTATCTCCTAGTCTGTTGTGTGTACATTGGATTTGTTAACGTTTTAGCATTTTTATAATTAATGCAAAAATCACTCGCACCATAATTTATGGAAACTTGACGATGGCAACTAGTGGCTCATGGTGGATGCCTCTCAGAACCCAGGAGGGGTGTGGGTAGACATGCTTGAATACGTGGGTTACAAAGCCCGTTTTTACAGAGGCGCAAAAATTTGGGATTGGTTTACATGTTATTAAAGTCCAAAAATAACTGAACAATTTACACGCTCACACTACACGCACAACACCTGCACAGGGACACAAAGAGAGAATGGAGGGGGTACACGATGGGTTTTGTGAAAACTGTAACCACTGTGTCCCCCTTGATGCATTAATTTCCCTGGCAGTATTCTTCCTGGGGACGTCTCTTGGCAGTATTGATCGGCCAGATTTATACCGCCCTCAAAATATCTCTGATGAGGTCATGAAAGCAGGACAGTCATCTGACTCCGGCAGTACCCAAGTGGTCGCAAAACGGTGGTGCACTCTGGTGCACATCGCCAGTGTAGGAGTTGTGGAGGGGGCGACTGCCGCATTGGGGTCGACTGCCCCCAGTAGGGGGCACATCGAAACTGCATTATTGTAGCTGGACGAACGGGCTAAGGGAGGAGGGATGTGGCGCACATCAAATGAATTAACTGAGAGCATGCCATAGCTACAAATCAATATAGACTATGCCCTTGCCAGACTGCGCGATAAGAGTGTGTTTTGCATGTTGGACTTGAATTCGAGTTATTGACAGGTCGCATCCGGCAATAGGGCAAATAGAAGATGACTTTCACTTCTTCTTGATGGCCAACGATTTCAGTTTAGGGTTACGGTCCCTGGATTGAAGTGTGCACTGTCCACTGTCATGGTACATGATGGGCCACATGATCGAGGGCCTGGTTGGGGAATATGTGATGTTGTATTTGGATGACATCATGATATGTTCCTGGGGCTAGGTGAGCACATTCGCGAACATTCATTAGTGCTAAACTGCAGGTCCACCCACCACCTGGAAGTCTCGCCATGCAAGTATTACGCCAGGAAAAACTCAGTTAAGTTCCAAATACAAGAGAAAGGGAACTATGCGCCTATTGAATAAATCATCATATAATGTAGGAAATATGTGCCCGGCGCCACAGCTCTGCAGTGAGCTGATGAAATGAGGTTCGTTTCGGTCGACAGCCTAGGGGACTCTGGTTAACACTCCGTCACATACGATGGTGAAGCTGTAGGCCGCCTCGCACGCCTTAATTACATTACAAATGAAACACTTACGATGCTTGTGAAGTTATTTATTACTTGCGACTCCTTAATGAATACACACAACTTTGGTACAGAACAATTGGCCTTAACGGCCTGGAACTGCGAGCGACCACGTGGCTTTATAATGTGAAACGTGGCTGGGTTAAAAAACTCTCTTGTGAGAGTAACGTTGCTCTCCCCTCGGCTCTATAACAAATAAAACAAGTGATCAGGTTCATGAAGTGAAGTTTATGGCAGTGAATATGAGTTCAGGCTAAGATGTCGGCACCAAGGGCCTTTGCGGAGCGAGATACTTACACTGCTTGATGCGTTCAAGTGCTGAAGAGAACTGGGAGGCAGCGTGCGCCGGCTTCCGCTACCTGAGCTCAGCCCACGCCAAGCGGCGAAACGATGAAGCACAATATACACTGAAAAATTATTATGAGATGAAAGTGACATGAATTAAATTAACCTAAGACAACACAATTTTTTCCTTATACAAATACAAAATAAATTTTTTTTTATTAATCCTAAATGTTTCCATTGTACCAGCCACAGTATTGCCAAATGTACGATGTCAAATGTCACTGGCTGTGGCTGTGTCGACTGTCTTCCATGATACCAATTATTATATTAATTATATACACTGAATAAATACCCTGATGCAATTATTAACACTGATAAAATTAGATACACTGATTGAATACACTGATGGTATTATGACCACTCTCACTGCTTCCCACAAGCCCGTTGGTGTAGTGTGTCTGGTGTACTGGACACGACTGCGGCAGTCAGAGTGGGCACAAAGGAGCTCGTGAACGCGCTGTTCACATCATGCTACTCCTACAACTTCATCGCAGAACNTACACTGAATAAATACCCTGATGCAATTATTAACACTGATAAAATTAGATACACTGATTGAATACACTGATGGTATTATGACCACTCTCACTGCTTCCCACAAGCCCGTTGGTGTAGTGTGTCTGGTGTACTGGACACGACTGCGGCAGTCAGAGTGGGCACAAAGGAGCTCGTGAACGCGCTGTTCACATCATGCTACTCCTACAACTTCATCGCAGAACACATCCCTGGCAGTGAAACTCAGCTGGCATATTCACTGCCATTACCATTATGTGCAGATGGTATAGTACAAAGCGACGGATAATAAGAGGACATACAACCACCTACAAGGCGGAAGCGAATAAACGAGGTAAGATGGCAACAAGTAAGTGCTACCAACTGTGATCCCACTTTGCGCGAACTGTTCGACCACATGCTGCACATGCAGCAAGAATATACTGTCACACAACAACGTTGCGATCGTTGTGCCATACAAACCACAGAGTGATGGAAAGTGTTACACAGATAGTCTGAGTTGTGTTTACATATAGCATGTGAGGTGTGGAAAGTATTTTATTCCTCCCATCACAAGGAAGCGTGAAGTGTTAAATCACATAGCCATAGTATGGCAGGTGACTTGGAAATGGAACAGATCATAAACAATGTCAGTGAGCACTTTTTCTTGCCAGGCCTGACATGTAGTGCTGGGTGGTTCGTGCAACAGTTTACTAAGTTTCTGAGGTAATTATATATTGTCTTTGTTAGTTTGTACTGGGCATGACTGCTTCCCAGTCCGATGTTAAGCAGTAACTCTGGGCCAACATTGAGTTTATTAGCTAGGANTTGTACTGGGCATGACTGCTTCCCAGTCCGATGTTAAGCAGTAACTCTGGGCCAACATTGAGTTTATTAGCTAGGGTAACACTGAAACTCCCCACACTTGCCTACTCTCTGCTCAACAGTCACTTCACACGCATCTGAAGTGGTGATGCTACAGGACTTGCTGCACCACGAGACTCCTTCCAGCAAGGCAAATACTAAGTGATGTCCTTAACAACCAGTCTACTATCGTCTCCCCTTACTCCTCCAGAAGTTCTATGGAATGCTAGCATCTAGGTGGCTAGTATCACTCCTGTCACACAACATCATGTTAAAATAATATTTAGCAAGGAGGCTCATTTTGTGATAAAAAATTAGTGTTTCGGTGGGTTTTTTACGTTTATCTTATTTGTGCTGTATTATAGGTGTCAAAAAGGGATTTTTAATACAGAGGAAACTGTAAGCAATCACTAGATGCACCATTTATGCTAGAATTGTTTGCTGTGCTAAATCAGTAAAGGAGGTAGCTTAATATGGTAGTTTGCAAACCTGCCCTTCTAAGGTCTTAGTTGATGTGACTATCAGGTCGAAGAACTGGTGTTCGCCTTGCAGTACCAACATACTTCTCGTTGGAAATACAAGCAGCATTATAATGTAGATATTCATGCCTCTGAGGACACGAATGTGCTGCGAGTGTTCCGGTGAGGGTGCCTTCTAATCTTTGAATAGCACAAGACTCACTGGATGATCTGAGGGTTGGTTGACGGCCTGGCGTTCTCTGCACCTTAGCGAAAGAATTCGTGGATAGCTGATGGCCTGTAATGACTGACCAATGCTGCTGTGAAACGGAACACTTGAATCCCGAGAAAGCACATGTTGGACCAGAAATACACATGATGCAGTGCAAATGTCACAGTTCTGACATTGATAATATTCAGGAAGAACCCTGAGAAGACACTTTATGGAAGGGGGTTAGTCTCCCTTAGTTCGTAGTGGTGTGGTTACACACAGTTGTGGCACACTCACAAAATAATTTACAGGACACACAATGTTTCGATTTTGTACCGGTTTTATATTCGTGAAAATGATGGATGATGGTACACATATTTGTCATACAGACACTAGCCTAAATGTTGCACCAAAAACGTCTCGCGGACGACAAAAATTACTGAATATTTAATACTGGTGGGGAGTTGCAGCTGAACCAGTTGAGGTGCGTTTCTGAAGTTAAAAACTGGTTAACTAGGTTCCATTATTTAACTATTACTATTTTTAATATGGTGAATGGTACATAATACAATTACACGGACCTCAGGCTGCAAATGCGTGCAATCACTCGTCCCCCTTAAATACAGATGGACGAGCTACTGTTCAGTGGCATGGGCCTCGCCGACATTGCAGCCCAAAACAAAACTCCCTCAATAAAAATGGTGACTGATGTGATAACTCAGGATAATGTTTACAATTTTACATTCACAATTAACACTTTTACATACATAGCCCTTACGTTTCATCTGGTACTTAACTTTTGAATTAAATGCAGGTTCGTTAATGAGTTTTGATAATTCAGTGAGTTGTGGCGGAATTATTGTGCTGTTTGTTTGTAGGATCCACTACCCAGATGGAGGCTCTCAAAACCACAACTCTGCTAAATTCACCTTAATAAACTAATAACATTGATCAAATAACTCTGATATCTCATTCTGTTCTCTCAT
Organism: Clitarchus hookeri; assembly: GCA_002778355.1. NCBI lineage: Eukaryota > Metazoa > Arthropoda > Insecta > Phasmatodea > Phasmatidae > Clitarchus > Clitarchus hookeri. The sequence continues at coordinate 271,622 of NQII01002390.1, forward strand.
TTATTGATGATATGAAAATATAGGCACAATCTTCCTTAGTCGTCGGCTTCCGTTGCACACGTATGTGGGTACAGACAACCTTTCCCACAGCATGGGAACACCTAGTCTGACTTTGCCTACATGTATTGCGAGACATATTTAACCACTTGATTTTATGCACTTTATTATTTATAACATTAACACTGAATTTACATAACCACCCCTTGGCCAGTAACAGGCATTGCACTGCTCAAGGGGTGGCATAGATAGCACTCCCTCGTCTCTCCTCGTGTAGACTTGGGTATTGTTCCTGTGCGCTGGGCCATAAGGTTAGTGTCACTCAATATCTGGAAGGAGAATATAATCTGAAAATACGCACTTAACAAATAAATAGTATATATTAAACAGATATAACATTAATTTATAAATCGTTTGAGGATATAATTTGATCATTTATATATTGTTGTGGATGAAATGCATATGCTTTATTATTTTGTTGTTTAGCAGTCACTTGCGAAGACGGTCATAAAATGACTAAGAAGTCAGGGTCGCTATTGTGCCTCTAAAGAGCAATCCAAATCTTTTAATAATTGTGTGAACAATTTGTTCTGTTCGTAGCATACAAGTCTTTTTTACACTGTTAATTACTTAATTCGAACTGTAAGCATTTGACTTTATAGTTGGGCAGTTGACTCACAAATCTTAGTTTATATAAAAAAAATATTATTTCTCAGTTTTTGCTATTTTAACATTATTTTAAAGTATTTTGTTTCAAACTAAAATAGTAATATTTTTTAATTTTTGCAACAGACTGGTAAAGGAAATCCCGAAGTTCGTTGTTTGAAATCGAAGTAGATACTTAAATTATTCTTTAAGTATGATGTTTTTGATTTATTATTGCTTTTCCGAATTATTTCATAGTGCATTCTTATGCAAATAATTTCCATTCTTATTTGAAACTAAGACTTTTGAAAATAATTTTATATTCTAATGCTTAAGTTTTAAAGCTAAAATTTTTATTTATTCAAAGCGATTAAATTAATCATTACTGAACATGTATCGTTAATCGGATTAAACTTAAAATGGCGGCAAACTCTCCATAAACAGTTCTCTTTTAATCGCGTCTTTAGCATATACTTCCTGGGTGCAGTTAAAAGAACGGACGTCTGTGTAATAAGGCAGTCGTGGAGCATTGTCTAAAAAAGCACGCGAACTGACTCGTTAAGCGTCGTGTATGGTTAAGTTATTTTTGTGACCATACTGTCTAGTAGCAGCAATGCATACTTACTGGAAAATTCTATGCGAGATAGGAATTACCATACCTTACCTTCTCATGCTTGGCTCGAAAAAGTTCTAAGTTGTATGACTGGTAACCACGGCAAACTAACTTAGTTTGAAAATAAATTCACTCCATGCTCAAAATGCAGTTGTGAATTTTTGCTTCTTATATTAGACATGGCAAAATGCATTTACTAGTTTGCGTCCTGATATATTTTCGCAAACTATCCGAAAACTAAATAAAAATTATTTGTTCAGATCAAACATGATGAAGCATGTTTAATTCCGAGCATACTTTTTAAAAGTCGTTTGAACAGAGTATATAAAGTTCAGGGACTTAATTCTTCCTCTGAACAATAACGGTATTAAAATTAGAAATACTTATTATATATGCACTGCATAATTTTGAGTTTATGTTAACTTCCTATAGGAAAAAGAAGTGTTTTTATTTTAAGTCTGCTAGATGAAAAAAAAAAATATTGAACTAGTTTTTAAAATGTTCTTTTAGTGAAAGGATAACAAGTGTCGCTGCCTTAAATGTCNAAAAACTGGTTAACTAGGTTCCATTATTTAACTATTACTATTTTTAATATGGTGAATGGTACATAATACAATTACGCGGACCTCAGGCTGCAAATGCGTGCAATCACTCGTCCCCCTTAAATACAGATGGACGAGCTACTGTTCAGTGGCATGGGCCTCGCCGACATTGCAGCCCAAAACAAAAACTCCCTCAATAAAAATGGTGACTGATGTGATAACTCAGGATAATGTATACAATTTTACATTCACAATTAACACTTTTACATACATAGCCCTTACGTTTCATCTGGTACTTAACTTTTGAATTANTACAATTTTACATTCACAATTAACACTTTTACATACATAGCCCTTACGTTTCATCTGGTACTTAACTTTTGAATTAAATGCAGGTTCGTTAATGAGTTTTGATAATTCAGTGAGTTGTGGCGGAATTATTGTGCTGTTTGTTTGTCNGAATTAAATGCAGGTTCGTTAATGAGTTTTGATAATTCAGTGAGTTGTGGCGGAATTATTGTGCTGTTTGTTTGTAGGATCCACTACCCAGATGGAGGCTCTCAAAACCACAACTCTGCTAAATTCACCTTAATAAACTAATAACATTGATCAAATAACTCTGATATCTCATTCTGTTCTCTCATTTATTGATGATATGAAAATATNTAATAAACTAATAACATTGATCAAATAACTCTGATATCTCATTCTGTTCTCTCATTTATTGATGATATGAAAATATAGGCACAATCTTCCTTAGTCGTCGGCTTCCGTTGCACACGTATGTGGGTACAGACAACCTTTCCCACAGCATGGGAACACCTAGTCTGACTTTGCCTACATGTATTGCGAGACATATTTAACCACTTGATTTTATGCACTTTATTATTTATAACATTAACACTGAATTTACATAACCACCCCTTGGCCAGTAACAGGCATTGCACTGCTCAAGGGGTGGCATAGATAGCACTCCCTCGTCTCTCCTCGTGTAGACTTGGGTATTGTTCCTGTGCGCTGGGCCATAAGGTTAGTGTCACTCAATATCTGGAAGGAGAATATAATCTGAAAATACGCACTTAACAAATAAATAGTATATATTAAACAGATATAACATTAATTTATAAATCGTTTGAGGATATAATTTGATCATTTANTAACAAATAAATAGTATATATTAAACAGATATAACATTAATTTATAAATCGTTTGAGGATATAATTTGATCATTTTTATATTGTTGTGGATGAAATGCATATGCTTTATTATTTTGTTGTTTAGCAGTCACTTGCGAAGTCGGTCATAAAATGACTAAGAAGTCAGGGTCTCTATTGTGCCTCTAAAGAGCAATCCAAAACTTTTAATAATTGTGTGAACAATTTGTTCTGTTCGTAGCATACAAGTATTTTTTACACTGTTAATTACTTAATTCGAACTGTAAGCATTTGACTTTATAGTTGGGCAGTTGACTCACAAATCTTAGTTTATATAAAAAAAATATTATTTCTCAGTTTTTGCTATTTTAACATTATTTTAAAGTATTTTGTTTCAAACTAAAATAGCAATATTTTTTAATTTTTGCAACAGACTGGTAAAGGAAATCCCGAAGTTCGTTGTTTGAAATCGAAGTAGATACTAAAATTATTCTTGAAGTATGATGTTTTTGATTTATTAATGCTTTTCCGAATTATTTCATAGTGCATTCTTATGCAAATAATTTCCATTCTTATTTCAAACTAAGGCTTTTGAAAATAATTTTATATTCTAATGCTTAAGTTTTAAAGCTAAAATTTTTATTTATTTAAAGCGATTAAATTAATCATTACTGAACATGTATCGTAAATCGGATTAAACTTAAAATGGCGGCAAACTCTCCATAAACAGTTCTCTTTTAATCGCGTCTTTAGCATATACTTCCTGGGTGCAGTTAAAAGAACGGACGGCTGTGTAATAAGGCAGTCGTGGAGCATTGTCTAAAAAAGCACGCGAACTGACTCGTTAAGCGTCGTGTATGGTTAAGTTATTTTTGTGACCATACTGTCTAGTAGCAGCAATGCATACTTACTGGAAAATTCTATGCGAGATAGGAATTACCATACCTTACATTTCATGCTTGGCTCGAAAAAGTTCTAAGTTGTATGACTGGTAACCACGGCAAACTAACTTAGTTTGAAAATAAATTCACTCCATGCTCAAAATGCAGTTGTGAATTTTTGCTTCTTATATTAGACATGGCAAAATGCATTTATTAGTTTGCGTCCTGATATATTTTCGCAAACTATCCGAAAACTAAATAAAAATTATTTGTTCGGATCAAACATGATGAAGCATGTTTAATTCCGAGCATACTTTTTAAAAGTCGTTTGAACAGAGTATATAAAGTTCAGGGACTTAATTCTTCCTCTGAACAATAACGGTATTAAAATTAGAAATACTTATTATATATGCACTGCATAATTTTGAGTTTATGTTAACTTCCTATAGGAAAAAGAAGTGTTTTTATTTTAAGTCTGCTAGATAAAAAAAAAAATATTGAACTAGTTTTTAAAATGTTCTTTTAGTGAAAGGATAACAAGTGTCGCTGCCTTAAATGTCGGCATGCTCTGGGCTTAAGCAGGTGCGGTGCCGGCCACGGGCTTGCTTGCTCGCTCGCTAGATGGCAGCAGCGCCTCAGTCCACTGCGCCTGAGAGTCGGCGGCTTGCAGAGCGGCGCCGGCCGAGGTCGATAGCGAAGGGGCTAGGTGTCGGGTCGGGACGCGGTGTGCATCGGGCGACGAACTGGGCTCCTGATATTGCACTATGGCCGAGGGAAATGCAGTCCAGACGTGAACAATGTGGTGGTTACTCTGCGGACTGGTGGTGTGCGTCGCTGCAGCACCACGCCGGGCACACGCCGCGGCTCCGTCCAAGCGAGGTGAGTAGACCGCCCGGCGGGCCACAGTAGACATTTGTCGGAGTCGGTAGAACTGCGCGTGTCTGCTCGTGTCAGCTGTACCGTCGCCCCCGGGAGCTGTCTCCTGGCCCCGCGCTTTCCTCCTGCCCTATTTCACTGCGAGCTTACGTCTGCCCTATTTTACTGTGAGCTTACGTCTGCCCTATTTTACTGCCCGCCTCTAAAAATGTTATAGCGTATCAGACTTTTGTTGCGTCTTTTTGTGTACGGGTTTTGATTTACTGCGATAATATTGCCCTACACAACCATTACATTTATTTTGCTCCATTTAACCCCTTAACTTACGCATTAATGTTTCGCCCCAGGTGTCACAAAAGATGTGACAAAATATGTTTGATCTGAGAAGTACTTACGAATTCCTTGTAATAACCTACATAATGGAACCTATGAAAAAAATTTATATTGGTTTGTGGCACTAACAGGAACCAGCCAGCAGCAGCCAGTTGCATTGCCCATAAAAAGGCGCCTCTTTCCATTGGTGCTGGCGTCTGATCTTGTACAGCACCGAACATGATTTCACCTATTTTGCAATATGTCATTCGTAAACGAGTGTAATCGGGATAATACGTTAATGGGTAAAAGTAATTGTAGGAATAATAAACTATCTAAACATACACTAGAAGTACGCACAAGGCATGTGTACCATTTTATATATAAAACATGAGTAACAAATTTTGTAGGTCATAGTATTTTTCATTTGCGTTGTGATCTCGTTATATTAACTTCGGGGCTGTTGATAAACTTTTACTCGATAACATAAAAATTCGGTAAATTACACATTACTTGCGGAATTTCAGATCCGCCCAGAGGTATATTTTTGAACCCGTAGCAAAGAAGGGCTTGGACCCCTCTACCATTCTCGTGAACAACTTCGCAGTTTTCTGGCAATACTTCGCATGTGGGAGTCGTGATGGACGATGCCAATGGTCGGCGGGTTTACTCGGGGGTTTCCCGTTTCCCCGCCCCTTTCGTTCCGGAGCTTCTCCTTTCTCACTTCACTTCACCCTCATAGGCTCTCTAGACCTGCCGGCTCGTTGATGTCGGCATTATTCACAAACTGGAAGGAAGAGCAGAAATATAACAAATGAGGCTTGTCACAAGGAAGACTCTGAGAACACCGGCCACTGATTCCTTGTAGTGTGCAGTGTTGGCCATAAATATCCTTAATGGGGAACATGTCCTCGATTATGGACACAGGGGGCTGAACGGGTTTAAAAAAAAACCCAAAGCTCATTGGTGCCGATATAAAAATACTGTATTGACATAAGAACAGCACTGTACAAAATTGTCTTTATATAACACCTGAAAGATAATGTAAAATGGGACTGAAAGAGTTCAAACATATTCGGTATGAGTACGTGCTGCACGGAAAGTAAATATTTCCCCGGTGCTTACACCACAGCGAGATCACACAGTACCTGAGAATACGAGGGTGAAACAGCCGTTTATACCGCGAACTCCGACCGCANAAATATAACAAATCAGGCTTGTCACAAGGAAGACTCTGAGAACACCGGCCACTGATTCCTTGTAGTGTGCAGTGTTGGCCATAAATATCCTTAATGGGGAACATGTCCTCGATTATGGACACAAGGGGCTGAACGGGTTTAAAAAAAAAACCCAAAGCTCATTGGTGCCGATATAAAAATACTGTATTGACATAAGAACAGCACTGTACAAAATTGCCTTTATATAACACCTGAAAGATAATGTAAAATGGGACTGAAAGAGTTCAAACATATTCGGTATGAGTACATGCTGCACGGAAAGTAAATATTTCCCCGGTCTGTACACCACAGCGAGATCACACAGTACCTGAGAATACGAGGGTGAAACAGCCGTTTATACCGCGAACTCCGACCGCACACGCCAGCAAAATGGCGTCACTAGTCAGCAACATGTCGGGACGCCGTTCGCCAATCAGCGCCTTGTAACTTATTTGCCAGTTGGCAGTCCAGCGAATAGAAAAACGCGGTAGCCAATGAGGCACAAGACCCATTTCCAAAGTCTCGCTCAGCCAATCAGAGAATAGGGTAAGTCATTCCATCTCTGTGTATTTATCTACTCTGCGGCGAGATATCAGAACACGACTGAGTGTAGTGAAGGGATTTAGGCGGTTATTGACATATAGGTTTGGAGAGCCGATGAGTGTGAAGCTAGGTGAGTATGAAGCAGTGCTGGAATGCAAGGGAGGGAAGAACGGGAGATACCTGAGAAAACCCGTAGATCAGCGGCATCGTCCGGCATGATTCCCACGTGCGGGAATCCGGGGAACGACCCCCGCCGGGACTAGATCTTGGTTCGCCCAGGTGGGAGGCGTGTAGTCTAACCACTACACCACTGCGGCTCCCAAAACACAACTGAGCCAGTACTTTCCGTACAGGTGGCATAGTACGTGGACGCCTTCAGAGGGCGCGTGTGAGAATAGTTGCACCAACAATCACTGAACACAAAGTTCATTGCTCGCTACACACAAGCAAACATCACCTTTTTAAATATTGCTCTGTCGCAAAAGTTAAAAACATAGTTTAACCCGTTACCGAAATATTCAGAACTGTGAAATAGGACAGTTTTATGTATCTCGTATCCAGTGGCGTATGCAGCCCCATTATTTAGAAGGGGTAATCGAAAGTATTTTTGGGAAGAGGGCATTGCTATAAAAATTAGAGACATGCTAATGGCCACCTATAGGAATTGGGGTACGGGAATTCTCCATCGGGAAAAATTTCTGACTTTCAAGATTAAGATTTTGTTGCAACTAAGCTTATTTCATGACGAAATCATGTTTTTTTTCTGTGACACTAAATTATTTCTGAGCCGAAACGTGCAAATGTGTTTAGAAACACGTTTAGCAAACTTCAAAATTGTATCTAGCTTGCACAACATTAACATGATCAAAACTAAAATTACGCATTTACATATTTCCACCAAGCAAGGCCAGCGAGGCCCGGTAGTGACTCTCCAACCCGAAAATATCACACAGCGNTAGCAAGGCCAGCGAGGCCCGGTAGTGACTCTCCAACCCGAAAATATCACACAGCGATAACTATACAACAATTCGGCTTTGAGGGTAAGCGATTGGCTTCCCCCACACCCGCACACGCACTTGCTAGAATACGACGTGCGTGTGGCGACTGCAGACCANGGGTAAGCGATTGGCTTCCCCCACACCCGCACACGCACTTGCTAGAATACGACGTGCGTGTGGCGACTGCAGACCACGCAGCTTGCGTGCGTGGAACCCAGACTGCAGTGGCGATTCGTAGGTATTTCAACAATAAGACGTAATAATTTTTCATATTAGGTGTCGCAAAACGGGACATTTCTCTTCCGACGAGTACTTAATTACTCAATAGTCTATTCGCGACATCGTCACCGTTTTTGAATCAAACCTTAGAAAAATCACTCCACGTATAACGTGCCTGATTGTTACCTATGTCGCACAAGCATTTTATACTGCTCTTAAAAAAAAAAAAAAAAAAAAAAAAAAATTATTAAATTGAACTTTTATTTACACCTTATATCTATAAATTGTATTATTTCATTAATAATTAATACAAAAAAAAACAGGGACAAAATACGTGTGTTGGTAATGATTAGCGAGAAATGATTAGTTCTTATGCAGAATATTATTACACTCAGTACCTGAGTACGCACGAATGCGGTACGTTGTCCCTTTGGCGTAATTTTCTAGACTCGGTTAACATTTGTTTGAATGAGGCGGAGGAATATCCTGGAAGTAGAACTTTAGCAGGGAATCAGAAGTGAATGGACCTTATTTTTTATGTCATCGTCCTAGACTGTCAGTTGTCTACATGCTCGGGCCACAACTGTCTATTCATTGTCTGCTGTCGTAGTGAGAGACTTATGTNCATGCTCGGGCCACAACTGTCTATTCATTGTCTGCTGTCGTAGTGAGAGACTTATGTTAAACTCTACTTGTTTGCACGTGATACAGTCATGCCACTTCTTCCTGTTTGTTACTGGCTAAGCAGTCGTGCACGGAGAGTTCAATAACCATGCTACAGTCATGAAAGTGACACTAGAACACACGTGCTTGAAATCAAGCCTGCCACCAAAAGAGCCTGTGACATTAACGTACCTTTAGTGATAAAACATTACCTAACGGACTTAATTAATAAGAAGAATTTATGTTTGTCCATTGTAGAAGCAGGAGCCAATTACAAAATGCACGCATACCAACAGTGGCTAGTGACATTGCCCAAAGAGAGGTCCGGTCTGTCATGGTGTTTGCTTCATCGCGGACAGTACTGATCATAACTTCAGTTAGTCTGCAGCGTTATACACGCAAACGAGTGTTCTCGGGATACCAGCTTAAAAACTAAACTAACCAAAGACTTATATATATATTTTCTTCAAAATTTTGTACTTTGTGCGGAACCTTGTTGACAAATTTAGACCCACTTTACACAATAGTGTACGTTACGCACAAGTAGATAATTTTTTGTCTGTTCTGTACACTGCGAAGCTCAATAACTAATGATTCTACCTGTCACTGTACGCATGTTTAATAGCTTCGTAGAAAAACGAGTATTTCAATCACTTTGCGACGTAGTTCAAGCGCCAGTCAGACGGGAGCTTCAAGAATACATTGTTTTAGACAACAATTTGACAGTCTTCGAGCGGCTTATGCTCATGGCATATGCTCACACTGCAAAGAACATTTTTTATTGCTCATTTATAGAAGAAAGTTTTTAGAAACTATTTGCCGAATATATTTCTGTAACATTACAAATGAATTAGAGAAAATTCCACAAAACCTTAGTGTGTAAAGAGAAAAACTGATGTTGAATGTTAATAAGCAAGTGTTTCAGACTTCAAGTTTATTACAAACATTGAGATACATGAACGACTTTGTATGTTTTCGCAATGTACTGAACTACCTGTTTTCTTTACTAGGGATGACGAACCCGCTCGGAAAAACTATCCCAGGGCAGACGTCTGAGAGTGCACAGTAAAAACATTTTCGTAGTACTTGTTAGTAACAATTCTATGGCTACTAGTTTGCAAGGTATTTCTTGTTCAAATAGGATACAACAAATGTTTTAACGAGTTGACACATGCCATCCCCAAAACCACACTGTCAAATTTTTGTCATCAACGAAGTTTTACACGGAACAAATGGCGTTGAAATCTTTCAACAAAACAGAGATGGTCAAATGATCTTGAATGCCTTTGAACAGCTGCAACACTGTTAAAGAATTTTTACTTCACGAGTTGGTCTCTTTTCGTTTATGGAGTGAAGCGGAGAAATTTGGGCGGCTCTTAACAACGAGGTCTTGGGAGCAGATATCGTCTGTGGAGAGTGCAGTAGATGCTTGTAAATAAAGTGGGTAAACAAGGATAACTATCACTCACATTTACTAACTCCAATACAATATTCGCCTGCCCGTGTTATTCACCGTTTTCATGTGCAGGGCAGAGTCGCAAACAAATTCATTTCCCGGTAATCGTAGATGCGATACTGATAGGCTTAATCTGTTAAGCATCCAAGAAATTTTAGAAACCTTCCTCTATATAAAATATTTAGTGTAATATGATGACATCTAACTGTTTCAAACAAACATGGCCCCACTAGTGAATTCATTACGACGTCACAACCACCCGACTTCCTTTTACCAACATTATTGGAAGCGGCCTGATAGGTAAAACTAGACATTTTGAAGGGCTTAATGAGATTTGGTCGCTGTTCAGGAAAAACGTTGGTACAGATGGTGATGAATCGGGAGAATACTTTGTGCCGACATAATGAAAAAAAGAGTCGCAGTTATATTTAACATTTTCATTCCCGCAGCAATTTATAATTTCCAGAGATGCAAATTTGAAATTTGTGGTGCGTACTGTACTTAAGCTTGCAAAGCAGTTACTGTGAAATCCCGATATTTCGCATCCCGATTATTCGTATATCCCGCTAATTCGTATAAATTTGCCAGTCCCTTGAGAAAATCCCTTTAATTCGTAAAAAAACAATGCATTCCGGTCCCCTCGATAATACGTATTTATTTTGGTGCTCGAGCTCAATTGAAAGTCTTATAATTCTTATTTACAACTTAAAAATCTCGTAAACTCGCAATGTTTTTAACCCTAGACTGTACACTAGCTCTAGATTTATGCAATTCGGGCAGGGTAAAAAAATACCGGAAGGGTGCTGAGCGACGTAGGAGGGTTTGAAGGGCAGGTAATGACGCCGAGTAGGCTGTGAGGCGATGTATCTGTGATTCTCAGAACTAAGAGGCGCCTTGCTGTCCGATCTACGGTTATGAGAGGGTAGGAAGGAGCAGAGCGTGTGATAAGTTAGTCAGTTCAGTCTTATCCATGCCTCCGAAAAGAGCAAATAAGTGTCTTTCCATTAGAGAAAAAAAAAACATTACCACCGTTGCCGGTGGTGATAAACAAATTTACGTGTCCAAACGTGATAACGTTCCTCCTTCCATAATAACATCAATTCTGAAGAACAAGGACAAGATCGCCTCCCAGACATCGGACAGCAAAGTAAAGCGCTTTAAGAGTGGTGAGTATCCACAACTAGAAGAGAATTTAAATAAGTGGTTTCCGCAAGCACGGGATTCGAATGTACCAGTTGGAGGGAACATTTTAAGAGAAAAAGTAAAAGTTTTCGCAGAAAAAAATGGGAATTAAAGACTTTCGTGCAAGTGATGGCTGGTTTGATAGGTTTAAAAAAAGTCACAGCATAAAATTGAAGAAGCTTAGTGTTGAAAGTGCGAGTGTATCGGCCGTCGTTTGTTCTGAGTGGAAAGACGAATTGGGAGAAATAATCGATTCTTATGAGCCCAACAACATTTTTAATGCCGATGAGACAGGGTTATTTTATAAGTGTCTCCCCGACCGATCAATGTGTTTTAAGGAAGAAAAGTTTCATGGCGGGAAAAAATAGTAAAGAGCGTGTAACCATATTGTTGGCCGCCAACATGGATGGACCTGAGAAATTAAGACCGCTCATGACAGGCAAATCAGCCAAGCCAAGATGTTTTAAAAACATAAAAACATTTCCGATGACCTATCGTGCAAACAAAAAAGCGTGGATGACGGGCGAATTATTCAAGGAATGGATACGATCAGTGAATGCTGATATGGAGAAAAGGCAGCGAAAAATTCTACTTTTCATCGAGAATTGTACGGCCCACAACGATACCGCACCGCTCAGTCATGTTAATGTTGTGTTTTTGCCTGCCAACACTACTTCTAAGCTGCAGCCTCTAGACCAGGGCATAATTAAAACGTTCAAAACCTTTTACCGCAAGGAAGTAGTGATGCAACTCCTTGATAGCATCGAGGATGGGGAGGATCATAAAATCACCTTTTATTTTCAGCCATGAACATTGCTCGCAAGGCATGGCAAAGTGTTAGCGAAAGCACAATAAAAAACGGTTTTCGTGCTGTGGATTCACGAAGGTGGAACTTTCATCAGCAGTTACTGAACAAGACTTAGAATGCCCTGTGAATTGGAATCGTCTTCCTCAAAATTAAGAAAATTCTATAACGTTTGAAGATTTCGTCCATTTTGACGATGGCCTAGCGGTAGCGGGGATTCTAACTGATGACGAAATTTTGGCTCCATCTCAGGACATTGAAGGTGAAGGTGATGACGAAGATGATGTACTGACAATTACACCTAAAGTGGCTAAACAATACATCAACAACGTGCGCCATTTATTAGCGAAATGAAACGTTGGCGATTAAGTATTTTCTGCTTTGAACATGCTTGACAAAGCCATCGACAATACCCGTCTGCAAGGTTTGCACCAAAAGAAAATTACAGATTTTTTTAAACGTAAATTTTTAATGTGTTTTTTATTGATGTAATTATTGATTAATGTATACAGTAAATATATATACATAATATGTAGCCATGCGATTATCATTACATATTAATGCAAATTTGCATTAATCTCGTTATAATGTATTTTTTCTTTTTTTTTGCTCCCGATTATTGGTAATCCCGCTAATTTGAATATCTCGATAATCCATATTTATCATTCAGTCCCTTGACAATACGAATTATCGGGATTCTACTGTATTTTGTTAACACAACCGATAGCCTGTAGGCTTTGTGTTCGGTGATCAGTGATATGAACCAATAGTAACGTAGAGCATAGCATGCTTCACGAGTCAGTCACCCACAGGGAAGGTCATTGGGCACTGAGTCTCGCAGAGTACAGCACCGGTCAAATACATAACTTTCTGTGCAACATGTAGACGATTATCTACAATGGGCACGAAAGGTTTAAAACGAAAGAAAATAGCACAGAGTACGTGAAAATACTCGAGTGTTGCACTCATGCTATGTTTTGTTGTGCACTGTACTCGTGTCACGCACGTCTCTTGCAGCCAGTTAACAACGCGCTGCATTTTTTTGGTGTTATCAGCACCCACCATTCGTGAGGAAGAGATGCATCAATTTTCACAAATCACATTACTACACAGTTAAATTTTATGCTCTTGTTACAAAAATGGCTGCCAAACAAAACAAACTGCCAAACAAAACTAGCTGCCAAAGATTTTCTTGTAGTTGAAATATTTTATATTTACAACATAATGTTTGAAAACATACAAAATTGTTTTCTGCAGCTTAATATTCTTAACTCCATAACGTACACATTCAAANCAACATAATGTTTGAAAACATACAAAATTGTTTTCTGCAGCTTAATATTCTTAACTCCATAACGTACACATTCAAATTCAGTTTAGGTGTTGCAGAAAAGGAAACGCTTGGTGTGAACTGTACCTACGAATTTCTTATATAACAACTGGCACATTGCAAAATATGGAAGAAGTTTCAGTAGTTCCATGGCACAATCGGCAACCAATGATAACATAGTTGTGCCAGCAGCAGCCAATAACATTGTCCAGGGAAATGTGACGTCCGTATTGGTGCTAACTTCTGGACTTGGCGACCATGATTGTACTTATTCTGCAACTTGTCCGACGTGAACGAATATACTCGTGTTAGTATGTTAAGGTGTTATTAAACTTGAAGTCTAGAAAACTTGCGTGTTAAAAACTAACGTTAGTTTTATACATTCCAGAATTAGGTTTTGTGAAATTTTCTCTAATTTATTTGCAAGTGTTACAAAAATGCCTTTGGGAACTAATTTCCGAAAGAATCCCTAGTACGAGAACAAAACGTTCTTGCAGCGTGGGGACATACGATTTTCACGAAAACTGTTCCAGTCAAGTTGCATTTCAAAACGTATTTGCTCAGATCCGCTTTGTTGATTGCGTGTTATATCTTGCTGCGTGCCCGTGTCTTAGGCGCGTGACAGTCAGCGACAATGACAGTGCATCACAGGCTCTCAGTACCGCCGCAACTTGATCCTGACTGGACCAGTCAAGTAACGAAATATCTCCTCACAAAGACACTCGGCTAGTTCCCAAAGGTATACTGCACATGGGATAGTCGATNAGTCAAGTAACGAAATATCTCCTCACAAAGACACTCGGCTAGTTCCCAAAGGTATACTGCACATGGGATAGTCGAGTGTACTCCAATCACGGTTACTTTGAGTTTTTATGAAGCCCTGCTAAAGTTGAACTTCTTGTTTATTCCACCGCCTCATTTAAAAAAAGCTTAGAAAATCTCACCAGAGGACAAACGCACCGNAAGTTGAACTTCTTGTTTATTCCACCGCCTCATTTAAAAAAAGCTTAGAAAATCTCACCAGAGGACAAACGCACCGCGTTCGTGCGGACTCAGTGCGATAATATTTCGCAGAAGAACTATTTGTTACTAGGCGTTACCAACACATACATTTTCACTCAGTTTCATTCAATTGAGTACAACATGAAAAATTGTAACTTGTAAGGAAAATACCAGTAACACTTAAATTCAACCTAAAATAAGTTCAATTGTTGTGTTAACACAAGTATGCAACGCTTGTGCTACGTGAAATATTTACGGAATAACCAAACACGTCATGCATGAGGTGCTTTTTCAAAGGTTTGTTTCAAAAAGTGTAAAGAAACCCTGAATAGTCTACAGCTAGCATTTAGTTATCTCACCCACAGGCGAGATACTCAAAGCTCTTTGTAATAGTACTTCTTCATTTACGGACACAAGTATCCTTTATATGCAACGTGTTTACGGTCGTAAACATTGTGACTGAACGGGCCAATCAGACAGCTCAGTGGACTTAGTTCATTGTCAAACCTCAGCAAACAATGAATATAAAGACATTACCGAAAACAATATGAAAAATTTGCTAGGAAGCAACGGAGATCGTAACAGTTATGCGTTTATTTGTTTGTGGGACTTTTTTTTTTTTTTAACACTTTCGACACTGAGCCAAATTATGTAGAAAAATCAATATTTCCAACAGGCTTGGTGTGAATCACATACTTATATGTGCGTGTGAATACATGGACTCTTCATTGGCTGTTGCACTTTGCTCACTCACGCCTCCGTCTTTTTCGCCCACTCAGAACTCACCAGCTGTACTGAGGAATGTGTTATTGGTCCGCTGTGTTGGGGGCGTGGCCAACTTCACGTGCACATCTAACACTTGTCGTACTTGTGGACAGTGTTTGTAAGTTCATCGAGTTCAGGCGTGTTCCTACTCAAGCGGTTTTCTTCCGCCGAACAATATTTTTTGAATGTTGAGTTCAGAAATTTGGGTGGCTCTTAACAACATGGTATTGAAAGTCGACGAGGGTGAAATGAGGCGAGAATGGAGCAGCGCTGGAATGCGAGGGCGAGGGAAACGGGAGAACTCTGAGAAAACACGCCAACCAGCGGCATCGCCCAGCACGATTCCCACTTGCAAAAATCCGCGAGTGACCCGGCCAGTGATTGAACCCAGTTCGCCTTGGTGAATATTTTTTGAAGGGCATATATTTTATTTTGTGCTCCTTGTTTACCAAAATAAAAAACTGAATTGAAGATGTAGGTGCATGCGTTTTAAAAACTGAAGTATTTTTAATAAATAGTTGCCCTTGCGGTACATAGCCATCGTGTTAAAAGTTTAAAATGTTTTAATTTTATTTGGCTCTGATATCAGTCCATTTAAACGCTTGCATTAAAAAAAGTGTAGCAGCATATTTTTTTACAATTGGTTAATATGTTTTGAGGCATTTTAACCCATTCAAGCATTATGATATATGATTAAATAATAACTACATTTATATCGTTTACATTGTTATATGCAGTTATAAAATATATATTATATATTTGTATACATTCGTTAACCTCACACGAAAACTTTCTAACTCCAAAATCTGGCATTTTACAGGAGAGAAAAAAACGTCATTACTTGGATTTAGAAGGTATTTTTTTCTGTTTAAAACACAATTGTTACTATTAATTAATATAATACGTATGCTCCTTAATCCAGATGTGAAGTTAAATTAGCCTTGAAAATAAGAAGTGGATGTACGAGTTTGTTGATTGTTCCTAAACATTCCTGGAGACATGAACTTTTCGTAGCCGATCCGTTGATTTTTTGAGTTCAAATGGCGTAAAACCCTACAAACCACCAAACATGGAGTTACGAGATGTGCTATGTGTATAGGTGTATGCATGTAGGATGAATATATATATGTTTATATAAATGAATATATGTATATATATATNGTGCTATGTGTATAGGTGTATGCATGTAGGATGAATATATATATGTTTATATAAATGAATATATGTATATATATATAAAGTCCCCGTCAAAAGTTTAATTAAATTTGTTAAACTACTTTACTGGTTTAATACTTTTGGTACCANTATATATATAAAGTCCCCGTCAAAAGTTTAATTAAATTTGTTAAACTACTTTACTGGTTTAATACTTTTGGTACCATCTGTATGCTACAATTTTCTAACATTGTTACTAACAAAAACACTCATTAAATTATTAATATAGGCTAATGAATTTGCAATTTATGTTTCTTGAAACGACAACATTAATCTGGGATTATCGCACACAATTTTTTTATAAAAAGTTATGTAGACATAATTATTTCACGGACATTTTAGTCTAATATATTTTTATTGAATGAGAAAACCAAGCGAGAACGATTATGTATTTAAAACAAGTTTTTCATTTTTGTTAACAGAATTCACACCGTAAAAAAAATAAACTATAAATTCATAAAATTTGAAAACTAAGTATGTGTCTTACCGATTGAGCTAGCGAGATGTTAGTTTCCTTTCCGCTCCAAAAATAGTATTACAGGTTTGTTACCGGGAATTATAAATTCGCCGATTATTACCATATACGTTGAGACATAAAGTTGTCGTGCCATTGTCGTGTATAAAATGGGAGTAAAGAAGTATATTACCGACTATTATGTGACAAATTGTTGGAATGAGTTAAGTGCAACAAAACACAACGAGAAATTGTAGGATAGTTGGGATTTTCTCAAGCATGTGTAACAAACACAATAATATTTTTTTTGAAGCCCGGTTCGCCTGGGTGGGAGGTGAGTAGTCTGACCACTACACCACCGCGGCCCCTCTATGAATCGGCGATTCACCGTGGACTTGTCTTGAAAGTTGGAAAAACGCGCCATGTAGTCTGGACCAAGGAGCACATGAGAGAAATAGTTTGCATGTTTCACGGCGCCTCGACCTTAGACGGGAAGTTCTGGCGCCGGCGAAGAATGCTGACTTTTAGTGACTTTNTTGCATGTTTCACGGCGCCTCGACCTTAGACGGGAAGTTCTGGCGCCGGCGAAGAATGCTGACTTTTAGTGACTTTGCGGTTTTTAGCAAATAAGTTTGTTTAAACAGGCGCATCAGGCAACTTTATGTAGAATGGATTGGGTTTCCCAAACTACGTATGAAGAAGACAGAATATTAGAAAAAATAACGAAACTGCAATGTTAAAATGTTCGTGTATCCAAGGAAATTTAATGTCTTTAAATGTCAATTATAAATCTTTGCGCTCAGTATTCGGATGAAAAATAACGAAACTGCTATGTTAAAAGGTTCGTGTATCCAAGGAAATTTTTACAGAAATTNTTGCATGTTTCACGGCGCCTCGACCTTAGACGGGAAGTTCTGGCGCCGGCGAAGAATGCTGACTTTTAGTGACTTGGCGGTTTTTAGCAAATAAGTTTGTTTAAACAGGCGCATCAGGCAACTTTATGTAGAATGGATTGGGTTTCCCAAACTACGTATGAAGAAGACAGAATATTAGAAAAAATAACGAAACTGCTATGTTAAAATGTTCGTGTATCCACGGAAATTTTTACAGAAATTTACAGTTAATATTTAGAAACGCGAGTCATAAGGGATGAAAAATAACGAAACTGCTATGTTAAAATGTTCGTGTATCCACGGAAATTTTTACAGAAATTTACAGTTAATATTTAGAAACGCGAGTCATAAGGGATGAAAAACGCGAGTCATAAGGGATGAAAAACGGAGCTGAGTTCTGTAAAGGCAAAATACTGAAAGTCTCCGTATTTCTAATAGCTTCGGGTTACGGGAACGAACACTACCGTGTTTACACGAAGCTTTCTTCGACACTGTAATCAGTACATTATAGTTCCCAATGGTCTCGCTACATCCACGCCACTCCTTCAAGTATTAAAAGTAGCATCAGGCACAATTACCAACTTTATCGACACTGTAATCAGAACATTATAGTTCCCAATGGTCTTGCTACATCCACGCCACTCCTTCAAGTATTAAAAGTAGCATCAGGCACAATTACCAACTTTATCGACACTGTAATCAGAACATTATAGTTCCCAATGGTCTTGCTACATCCACGCCACTCCTTCAAGTATTAAAAGTAGCATCAGGCACAATTACCAACTTTATCGACACTGTAATCAGAACATTATAGTTCCCAATGGTCTTGCTACATCCACGCCACTCCTTCAAGTATTAAAAGTAGCATCAGGCACAATTACCAACTTTATCGACACTGTAATCAGAACATTATAGTTCCCAATGGTCTTGCTACATCCACGCCACTCCTTCAAGTATTAAAAGTAGCATCAGGCACAATTACCAACTTTATCGACACTGTAATCAGAACATTATAGTTCCCAATGGTCTTGCTACATCCACGCCACTCCTTCAAGTATTAAAAGTAGCATCAGGCACAATTACCAACTTTATCGACACTGTAATCAGAACATTATAGTTCCCAATGGTCTTGCTACATCCACGCCACTCCTTCAAGTATTAAAAGTAGCATCAGGCACAATTACCAACTTTATCGACACTGTAATCAGAACATTATAGTTCCCAATGGTCTTGCTACATCCACGCCACTCCTTCAAGTATTAAAAGTAGCATCAGGCACAATTACCAACTTTATCGACACTGTAATCAGAACATTATAGTTCCCAATGGTCTTGCTACATCCACGCCACTCCTTCAAGTATTAAAAGTAGCATNAATTTTTACAGAAATTTACAGTTAATATTTAGAAACGCGAGTCATAAGGGATGAAAAATAACGAAACTGCTGTGTTAAAATGTTCGTGTATCCACGGAAATTTTTACAGAAATTTACAGTTAATATTTAGAAACGCGAGTCATAAGGGATGAAAAATAACGAAACTGCTATGTTAAAATGTTCGTGTATCCACGGAAATTTTTACAGAAATTTACAGTTAATATTTAGAAACGCGAGTCATAAGGGATGAAAAACGGAGCTGAGTTCTGTAAAGGAAAAATACTGAAAGTCTCCGTATTTCTAATAGCTTCGGGTTACGGGAACGAACACTACCGTGTTTACACGAAGCTTTCTTCGACACTGTAATCAGAACATTATAGTTCCCAATGGTCTTGCTACATCCACGCCACTCCTTCAAGTATTAAAAGTAGCATCAGGCACAATTACCAACTTTATCGACACTGTAATCAGAACATTATAGTTCCCAATGGTCTTGCTACATCCACGCCACTCCTTCAAGTATTAAAAGTAGCATCAGGCACAATTACCAACTTTATCGACACTGTAATCAGAACATTATAGTTCCCAATGGTCTTGCTACATCCACGCCACTCCTTCAAGTATTAAAAGTAGCATCAGGCACAATTACCAACTTTATCGACACTACGGCAAAGTCGCTTCGTAGGTCACCATTTTCAAGGAATACTCGTCAAACGGCTGTACCCGACCCCCAGTGGAGTAAAACAGCAGCACGTCGACGAGTCAAGGACTGAGATACGACCAATCAGCGCAGAGGAGCTAACATCGCAGTTGACAAGCTCCGACCAAATACTGAGATGAGTTGCCCGCTCCCCTCGCAGACCATCTGGGACTCTCAGCCAGAGGAATCCGTGGTTGGCCGAGGCACTACCCAACCTCTACTCTATTATTGTAATCATTTCAAATCACACGCCTTCAGCGCATTTTTACCGCATTTTATGAATAAAATCACAATATTCAGCCCCCCCCCCCC
>NQII01002390.1:291800-306463 GCA_002778355.1 Clitarchus hookeri
CCCCCCCCCAAGTTGTTACCAATCGTTGGAGCAAAACACACTAATAATTACATTCAGTTTAAAAATAAAATACGAACAACACTACTTTATTTATATTAATTATCAAGAGTACCTTCGAGTAACTTTTAAATGGATAACAGTTACCAAACACAGTAAACTCATACCCACTGAACGCTCACGTTTCCCGCTCACGCCCTCACTATCTCCAACAATTCTTTCCGCATTGGAATCGAATTTACCAAATATTTAAATAAGAACCACCACTGGGCTTATTCGTGGGCTTAGTGCTGGTAAAACCCAAGACCTGCAATATTCAAATCCCGGTATTCTTGAACAAGCAGGTGGGAGTTTGCTACTGCCGCCTTTCTCCCCCCACCACCACCGGAAAGAAGCTCGGGGTGGGGGTTGGGGAAAGCATGGAGAACATGGTATACACATTCGCTGGCGCCGCCGTGGGTCCAAAATTTGAAGTGCGACCAGGCGGGGGTTCCCCTCCCCTAACCCGGACGTTACTAGTGTTAGATAACCAACCCACTGGGAGGACAAGAGCTCCAGAAGGGCTTGTACCTTCCCCGCGCCGAGGGCAGTTCCCAATGACGACGAACGGCCCAGGACAGAGGCGTCCACCCTTACTAAACATGCTGTGTTACAATGACCCTGTTTGTACTACTTGCTAACTAATTCACAGACTGCCCACTCTCCTAACTAGGCTAGTGTCCATGCATGCCATTCTAACAACTTAGGAGGCACTCATTTTTATACGCCGTCAACCACGTAGCGACAAATCAAACAATACAATTCGCACAATTACACACGAGCTCTTTTCAATGAATTACACTTTAATTTTTTGAAGGGATATTTTCTTTCTACAATTTTCAAAAGGAAATACATTTTGTGTACGCAGAGTGGCGACGATGATTGTGGAGTATTTCGTTCCCCATTACTGCTATAGCCCGTTCACAGTTACTTGCAACTTTTCAAGAAGCCGTGCTGAAGTTCTACTTCCAGGATATTCCTCCGCCTCATGCAAACAAAGTTTCAACGAATCTAGAAAATTACGCCAAAGTGTCAACGCATCGCTCACGCGGGCACGCGCTGTAATATTTTGCTTAAGAACTGTTTATTTCTAGGCATTACCAATACACCAATTATCTCCTTGCTTCCTTCTCATGTTAATTATAAATAACACATTATAATTTATAGATAAAATGTAAGTGAAAGTTCAGTTTAACTAACAATAACGAATTTTTAGATCAACACAAGTGTAAAACGCTTCTGATACGTGTCATATTTAGGAAACAGCCTAACGACATACACGGGGGGATTTTTTTAAATGTTTGTTTCAAATATTTGGGAAAATACCGCGAATATAATATAGGAAGTGAACGTATCAAGTTTCTTGAACAGTCATTAATCGAGTATAAGAGCTTATTTATGGAAGGATATTTGGTCTATGTGATTTATTCGCATGACAAGTTGCAAGAAGCTAATCGGCGAGATACGAATCGAGACGGAATACGATCCCTATGAGTTTCATCTCCGAGCTGAGACACAGTTTGACGATAAGCTCCTTGCTCGGCTGGAGGGGGCCTGTCTTGCATGCAGATGCGAAATGCCAATACTGTGAAATGTGGCGTTACGCGGCAGTAAAACTGGCTACTTTAGTGCAAAACATAACAACGTTGTCAGAAAATGAACGCGTGCAGTTGCCCTGCCTACGATCCTGGACACAATGCACATGAATTATATTTTTGACAGGTACTGTACACAGGAAGTGTCAGGTCTTCCTTGAGTATAATCTGACTTGTGGAATTTTCTACGCCACTTTGACATGAATGATTAATGACAATATCATCACTGGTCATAAGACGAATGATGAACACAAGTATGACGCGTACCAAATATTACGTGATTCTAACAATTGAGGGGCCGCGGTGGTGTAGTGGTTAGACCACTCACCTCCCACCTAGCGAAACCGGGCTCGATTACCTGGGGGGTCACTCCCGGATTCTCGAATGTGGGAATCGTGCCGCATGATGCCGCTGGTCGGAGGGTTTTCTCGGGGATCTCCCGTTTCCCCCGCACTAACATTCCGGTGCTGCTCCATTCTTCCCCCTCAGCGGCTCTCAAGACCTCGATGTTAAGAGCCAGCCGAATCTCTTCACTGCGTGTTTATACAGGAAAATTAATTTGCTTTGCATTTGATCCCTCTTATTTTTGCTTAATATTAACTTCAAAAATTAATTTATTTCATTGACAAACGTACACTGTTACAAACATTTCCGTAATGTTCAGGTAAAGTACTGATAAAAAATTCTCCAGAACTGTCGGTAGAATAAACGGACAAGTTGCCTTTCAGTAAGAGACTCTCCGTGAATTTCACACACCTTGTAATGAATCCTCGAAACCTCTTCGCTAATTTGCTAGTAAGTATTTCTGTGTAAAAATGTTGAGGTAAAATTCCCTTACATGTAAGGGAAGCAAATTACCCCTACATGTAATGTAAAATTACTTCTTAAATGTAGAGTAAATTTACATAACAGGTAATGTAATATTACCTAATCGTACAGAAAAGTAACTGACAAAAGTGCGGGAAAATCCCATACAAGAAAGTAATACTTACTATATTGTACAATAAAATTATACTAAAAAAATTTGGGAGCATCAATACTGCTTATTTTATTATCACTTGCATCCTCAGATAAGCAGTAATCGAAACAACAATTCTGAAATACTCGACACTTGCAAGCGGGTGGACGCAAACCACGGTCTTATATCATCAGTCTGGTGCGCTCTCCATTGCACCACTGCCACAGAATAGTTATTGTAATGATAGATAGCATACTAAAGTAATAAGCAGTAGGAAAATGCAGATTCTCCGTCACCAGGCATCCTGGCAAGGACGAGGGGATGAGCCGGTGGACATCTTGAAAAATGTCATGCAGCAACCTCCTGCTCTGCCATTCCTCGCCAGCAGTGGCCATATTGCTTTCCCTTTTTTCCCCTTTTTCCCTATTTTATGTGGCGAGGAAGCCTACATCATGAAATGGTTTAACTGTACACTAAAAACTGACATGAGGCGAGAATTTTCGGCTCTGGACAGTTACAAGTGTTTGGGCTTACAACCTCGGTTGGTATCATCCTACAATCATTGTGTACATTATACTTTCTGCACGTTGTCAGTGGACATTGAGGACAATACTTGCTGGAGACTGTGTTACAAGCTGTGAGAAATTGGGATATGTGAAAGGCTATGGCGTAGATTGGCGACTATGTGAGGAATCACAAGTGAAGAGAGCATTTGAAAATAATACACACCTATCTGGAGCACAAAGTCTACAGGTTGTAAAGATTCACCATTGCGAACCCAGGGTGTATTATCTCACCGACTCGAATGGCGACAATATCCAAAGCACATTTCGAGAACAAGAGATCAAACCTACTACGATGCCTGACATTTATTTGGTTAAAAAAATGCTTCACCGGCAGGGCAGCCAGATTTTTGTAAAATGGTTGGGTTTCAATTCTCGATATAATAGCTGGATAAGGCGATCAAGGTTTACTGATGCACAGTTGGACACATATCATTGCAAGAGTTGTGATTGTACCTGTATGCACTACCAACAAATGTTTGTATGTATTAATATATTGATTTGTAGAAAAATGAATGACGTCCTTTTCTATACACTATTCACTCTCACACTCCCATGTGTGTGTTATATGTCTGTGTCTGTGTGTTTATTTCTAGGTTGGTATCACAGTGGACGGTCCATGGACGGCTGGGTTCTTGTGTGCTCTCTCACAGATTGTGGGGGGCTTGTTAAAAAAAATCCTGTCAGGCTGGCATAGACAATAATGGCTATGAGGGGGCCCATGGATGGTACCTTCTCACAGACACTGCCATCACTTAGGAGCCCACTTTTTAATCGCTGTCTTCCGCCGGTGCTGAGCATTACAGACAGACTGGTGCTTTATATAAAGGAGATTGGGAGAATGAGACTCTTGTATGTTTCCCATGCACAGTAATTCTGGCTACATTCCATACCGCACGTATGAGCACAGACAAGTTGGAGGTACAGTGTTGTGGTTGCGCTCTCAGATACACGGACAAGTGTTAGAACGATAGTATTTTTTGTCACACTATTGATTTTAATGTTTAATTTTTAGACATATAATATTTATGTGGAGAGGTGACCTGGCCAAATTTTTTTGCATTTAATGATTTTCTAAATGATGATGTCTATATTTATTTCATTTATTATTTTTACTATACAATTTTGATTTTTTCACGTTAACAATTTTATTGTCTGTTCGAGTGCATAGATCGATGCGCATATGTAGATTATTTCCTCTCCTAGCACTTCCTATGCAATGACGGTCGTGAGGTCAAGACGTCGTACTGGTGAACCAAGGGTGTTCGGAACGATCTCATATGCCCACTGTATTCTTTGAGTTCCCGAACAACTAAAGAAATTCGCAGTGCTCCTGGTGGCCACCGCTTGAACTCTGCTCTCCGATGCCAGCACACTTCTGCAGGCGATAAGTGAACCAACACGCAAAATGGCAGTGCTGATACCAGTACTCCTAGCCCCGACCTGTAGAACTTCAAACACTCTGGTGGCGGGTGAGGGAATTAAAGATGGTGGCCTGCATTGGTTGGCTGGTGGCGGGAATTAAAGACGGCTGCCTCCAGTAGACGACATCGACGGTGATGTAGGGGGAGGGCGCAAAATGCAAGAGAGGGATAGGAGACTGGAAGGAGTATGAGAAAACTCCCGAATGATGGAACGTAGTAGTCGAGAGAGGGGGAAATGAAGGAGACTGGAAGTATAGAATGTGGGAGACGAGAGGGAGAGAGAACGGACGGGAGGCAGGAAGGAGATTGGGAGGAATGTGAGAAAACCCCAAAGTATAGAACATGAGGGACGAGAGAGACTGGAAGGAATATGAGAAAAACCTCGAGGTATTGAAGTTTAAAGACGATAGAGACTGGAAAATATATGAGGAACCCCTCGAGGGATAGAATTTGGGATACGAGAAAGACTGGAAGGAATATGAGAAAACCCCCAAACGGATTTCAAGAGCAGAATGTGCTGAGGTGGGAAGATAGAGCAGGAGGAAAACACTGGAAAATAGGGACACAAGGGTAATCCAATATGGCCGCTTGTGACGAGGAATGAGAAGGCAGGAGATTGCCGCGTGATGTCACCTATGATGGTTGCCGCCTCGTCTCCTCATCCCTGACAACATGCCAGATGTCGGGATTAGGCGTTTTTCTACTGCTGCTGAATTTCATTACGAAAAATGAAAAAGTATTAATCTAAGTAACACACAACATTATTAATTGAAATAACTATACAAGGTTTTTCCCGGAAATATAAGTATTACAAGCTGTTTAACATGTTTTATTTGTTCATCCCGTCTTTCCATCGAGTTGTTAAGGCCATGGTGAGGAGAACCACACATCATCCATGTATGGGCCTTTTCTCTGTCATGTAAGTGAATCTGACTCAAGAGTGCGGAAATTTTATCTTTCATGTAATAAAAAATATGTTTCCCAAAAATTTCTGCGAATATTATCTTACAATGGTTAAGCAAATTTCTCAATATTTTTTTACAGTCCGGCATGGAAAAGAGATTATGGAAAAAAAAATCTTCAAATTTGGTTTTGCGGGTAATTCAGTGTGAAGAAAACAATACATTCTAAAGGTAAAAGGTTTCATTCTGTAGTGAGGTTTGTACACGAATCAGAAGTATTGGACTTCGTGCTACTTTCGCTATGACCTTCCCGTGGCAATGCAGTGTTTAATATTGGTATTTATACAAACGTGACATGCACAAATCTTTCAACTTCTGGTAATGTTTGAGTATTTTTAAGTATTGCTAATGGCCACAGAAGCCCGAAGCTAATTTTCAATGTTTATAAGGGGAGTATGTAGCTGCGCGGTCAAGGTCAAGTAGCGAGGGAGCGATAAGGGCGACACAAGCACGCACCCCTGGCGCCTCATCGCTCCTACGTGCGAGGCGTGCAGTGTTTCAATAGTGATGCTGTACTGTGCTTAGTAGATCTGTAACAGCAGAACTTTATTACACGCGACGTAAGTCCACACATTAAACTACGCGCGTTTTATGGCACATTTATCTTACCGCTTAAGGAAACTGCATAGGCAAGCTTCAAAATGTGGTATGTTATCATTATCACGATTTTTTTCTTCATGCATACACTTAATATGATAAAAGTAAAAAGATGGCGACATATACAGAAGTTTTTTTTTTTTTTTTTTTTTACCTTTTCTGGCAAAGAGTTGTATTTACCGAGATACGCGTATTAACGCAAACAACGATCTCACAGAAAATGTGTTAGTTCATTGTCCTCTGAAGCGCGGGAGCGATAAGGACGGCATTGCCACGCGCAACCAGAGCCCCATCGCCTCTAAGCGCAAGGCTCTGAAGTGGCGTGCAGTGTTCTCGCCGCACTGCGTCTACCTATGGAATTTACAGCGGTGACCCTATTATTTTATAGGTGGCAAGCCTGTAGGAAGTTCCAATAGTAGTTTTGTATGTATCTGATACGCATGTTTTGAGATACAGAGCTTTAAAAAAGCCATTTTTAGTCATTTAGGAGAAATATGAAGTAGCGTGTCTAATGTGCGGGGACGTCTTGAAAGCACTGAACAGCCCTCGTTTGAAAAGTGTTCTTTTCGTAGATGATCACATTGGTCGCAAGTTTAATAGTTTCGTTGGAAAACGAGTTTTTCAAACACACTGCAACGCAGTTCAAGCGCCATGTTGGCCGGAGCCTTAAGGAGCATGTCTTGTGTCTTGCATTACTTTCAAGGCTGTTCGCGATAATGTGAACACTTTAGAAATCAACATTAGAAAAAAGTCACTGGTCCTGTCTGCATATATTTTAACTGGTGCGCTGTGTGACATACGCCCAGTNACACTGCAACGCAGTTCAAGCGCCATGTTGGCCGGAGCCTTAAGGAGCATGTCTTGTGTCTTGCATTACTTTCAAGGCTGTTCGCGATAATGTGAACACTTTTGAAATCAACATTAGAAAAAAGTCACTGGTCCTGTCTGCATATATTTTAACTGGTGCGCTGTGTGACATACGCCCAGTAAAGTTGGAAACGTCGAATAAAAAGTGTTACGTAACCATTTGTGTTAACTTAAAATTATTTCTTTCGCTTCCGGTTTTTTTAAATTCATAAAAGTGTGAAAGTGAGCAGATTTGTAAAATTTTTCCTTTTATAATAATTTCACGGTTTAATTTGACCGACACATGAATAAAGTTATGAGGTCCATGGCCATGTTAATTCTAAATAAGGCGGAAGAATACCAACGGGCTTACAATTAAATCTTAAACAGGGCTTTCAAAAGTGCTCAGTTTACCGTTAAAACACAATACTACCGCAGAAACGAAGGTTTCCTAGTTACAGCAGGGAAGAAAACTTCGAGTAGACTCGGCATTGTTCGTTACAGAATACCGAAGTTGTAAGAAAATACTGTTATATGTTGACGGTCTACATCGCTTCCCTTGCGGAGGAGTGTATTAAGGCCAGTGCGGTAACCTGAGAGTTAGAAGTGATTTACAAAGGATTGCCGCTGCCACGAAAAGCCTGCCGGGACTCGTGTCACATTCTGTTATTGGAAGTATTGAATGTCTGGGGTTATCGTTGCAAGAATGTTCTGGTCATCGCCCCTGCCTCTCTCAGCGTGACTTGGGGTGCGTGGAACCTTCTGGATCGGTCAGCATTATTATTAAAGCCACGATGGACCTCCAAGCCTACATACAGTCTCGAGTTTGGTGCATTGAAGGACCTTAAACGCCAGGTGTGCGACAGTTAAGTCTGCGGACTGCGAGCATCGTAACAGTGAAGAGTGAGACTGGCGGGAGGGACTATTGAACTGGATGCATGAGTGACAGACATTTGGAATGATGGCAATATAAAGATTGAATATTTGTGAATAATGAATGTGAATTAAGTTACCATAACCAATATAGACATTGTTAGGCACTTTAATTAGAATTAAGATAGGCCTTAAATATTGCACCTACTGAGAATAACTATAGTAATAGTGGACATATGTAGTTAGTTTCATGTTGTAAATAATACATGTGTGAGTATTTATTGCAGTATAATAAACAAATAAGAAAATCTAATTTAATTCTTTAATTTTTATTATCACCTCCATCCCTCAGGAACTCGAATAAGCCCATCTGGCATCTTGTAACAATACGTAAATGTCCCGTATTTTGTAACAACTTAGTTCAGCTCGTTTTCCGTCGTTTCCAATCGCTTTTCCGCATATCACCTATAAGTTTCCGTAAAAAATTCGGTAAATATACGGGCTTTTACAAATTTTTTGCAAAGTGTCATGTTTTAGAGAATTTAAATAAACATTACTTTAGAATAATGCAGTTTGTTTTGGTTAGGCTCTTTTGAACTATGGAACAATGTGTAAACAATATTTTACGAAATAATACGTAAATGTATTGTGGTTGCAAGAGCATTTCCTCTGTGGTTACTCCGAAACAAAATTGATCGTATAGAAATGGTTAATTATATCATAGTGGTGCCCTTTCAGTAAAAAAAAAAAGTAAGTAATAATTACCGACGGACTTAATGTTTGGCTCGCTGGCATCATGTTTGCTGCTGTAGCCATGTGCGGCAATCTGCTGATAGACAGCAGCAGTGCAGCAGTTAGAAGTTTCCTAATGAACACGTGATAAACCTCCATCCGTGCTAAAGGATAACTGCACATAACACTTCGTTAAAATCGGATNGTTTCCTAATGAACACGTGATAAACCTCCATCCGTGCTAAAGGATAACTGCACATAACACTTCGTTAAAATCGGAATATCTGTTACAAGCTCTCTTGAGGGTGCGAGTGGCAAAGTGGTTACAGACATACAAGCACACACGCACAGACACGAAGCTCACCGATTTCAAACAACATTGCCTCCCCGATGTAGCTCGGGAAATGGCGCCCCCTTCTGGCGCACACAACAGTACATACTTCGAGCAACTACTTCCATTACACACAAGCGAATACATTATGAGATACGAAACGACGTTGTAAATATTTGTTAATCAACACGGTTACATGACATCAAAAAGTATTGAAACACACATGTTTATGACAAGTGAGATGATTGGTTATATTCGTCGATACTCTCTGTGGTTTATCAAAGTCATGAGCCATGCGTGTATTATAAAGGTTTTTTATTAAAGCTAGCTGTTAGCTGACAGATATATCTAAGGCAGTATTGGAGAACTGTTATAATTGGCAAAGGTAGGTGTAATTCGCGAATTCATCTCGCAATAGCCAGGACGTCTCATTTCTGCACATGCTCGGGCCACAACTGTTTAGTCATTGTCTGCTAACATGGCGACAGACTTAACGTACATATTAATTTTCCAGCTCAGGTGTTGCGAAATAAGACTTTTTGGCGTGAACAGTACCTACGAATTTCTTATAACAGCTGCACTTTGTAGCCTGGGGAGTGAGTAAGTGAAGATTTGGGTGGCTCTTAAAATCGAGATTTTGAGAGCCAACGAGATGAAGCGAGGTGAGTATGAAGCAGCGCTGGAATGCAAGGGTGGGGAGAACGGGAGATCCCGAGAAAACTCGCCGACCAGCGGCATCATCCGGCACGATTCTCACATGCATGTGAAAATCCGGAAGTGATCCCGTTGGAAATCGAACCCATTTCGCCTTAGTGGGAGGTGAGTAGTATAGCCACTACACCACCGCGGCCCCTTGTAGCCTACAGAAAGAGTTTCAGTTGGTCGAGGACACAATAGGCAACCAATGATAAAATAGTTGCACCGAGAATGATTTTACCTACTCTACAACATGTCAGACGTCAACGAGTATTCTCGGGACAGTATGCTACCACCATAACATACTATTTCGAGTATACTCGTTCACGTCTGATCTGACACGTTTTAGAGCGTGTAAAATGATGGTCGGTGCTGTGAAAGTCCAGCAGTTGGCACCAATATGGACGTCACATTTCCCTGGACAATACCATTGGTTGCTGTGGGCACAATTACTTTATTCTTTTTTGTTTATTGCGCCATGGATCTGCTGAAGCTCCTCCCATACGCCACGAAGCGACCGCTGTTATAAGAAATTGCGGGTGATGTCCCCAATATCAATTTCCTCTTTTGCAACACCTGAAAAGAAAAATTAATTACTACGTCAATGGGTTACGCTGTTAATTCTAAAGGCAGTTCACGATAAAATGAGCCTTTTGGGGTTACTAGTTACGTTTCCTGTCAACCTTTTTTGTCCTCTAACCTTTTAAAATAAATATTTCCATGCAAGTAATAAACAAAGTGTTTATGTTCCACCGCCCTGGAAAGTTAACGTCTAAGGCTAAAATTAAATATATTTATTGACTATTATTCCAAATGAGAGTACTTTCAGAAGTGCTCCGTTTACCGTGAACAGATTATACTTGGTTGTACGTGATACAGTCACGACATTTATTCTCGTTCGTAGTCGACCAGCGAGTGTGCAAACAACGGTGGCACATTCACAAAAGGAACACATGAGTGTACCATCTTCAAGTATAACCTGGCACTGAAATAATTCGTGGACCTCTAACCATTGATCGGCCAGCCAATACTCCACGTGCCTGAGCCCTGGGATGGCGCCGGGGCAGTACGTGAACGCAGAATATTGAACAATTTCGACACTGAGCCAAATGATGTACAGAAATCAATACTTACTACATGCTCTGTGCGAATCACCTATATGAAGGGCCAGCGACTTTTCGCGCAAAAATCGGAGCACACAGTATACTTCAATACTATATACATACCTCAACTGTTGTTATACCTCCATTGGCTGCTGGTGCCGTGTCCATTTTTGACCAAGCCACTCAGGACTAAGTAACTCCGACACTGAACCTTCGCGATTCGTGTGCAAACGGTTAACACGGACCAGAACATTTTTTAGCCAAACAAAGAAGCAGGACCACCCTACAGTACTTTGGACTGCATCTTGTTTCGAAATATTTTCGCGAAATATCACTGCCCCTACCTATATAAGTCTGTGAAGACATGAACACTCCATACTCTCCAACTGCGCTGACGAATGTCTGCTATTGGCCCGCTGTGTTGGGGGCGTGGCCAGCTTCACGTGACACTAGTCGTGATTGTGGATAGTGATTGTAAGTGCGTCGTGTTCAAGCGCGTATTTCATACTTGAGCGGTTATATTCTACGAAACATTTTTTCGAAGGAAATATGTTTTTTATGCTCTTTGAAAACCAAAGCAAATATCTAAATTGAAGCGGCATGAGTGAGTAAAGAGATCCAGACGGCTCTTAACTTCCAGGTGAAGCTAGGTGAGTATGGAGTAGCGCTGGAATGCAAGGACGGATGAAACGGGAGATCCCCGAGAAAACCCGCTGACCAGCGGCATCGTCCGGCACGATGACTACATGTGAAAGTACGGGGTCGCCCTGCCGAAAGTCGAACCCAAATCGCGATTGTGGGAGGTGAGTAGTCTAACCACCATCCCACCGCGGCCCCTTTGAAGAGGCATCTGCTTGAATTTTGAAACTCGTTGATTATAGTCCATTCCTGGTCACTTCCAACCTTTCTGACCCTTCTTAAGTTCTACTTTCAGGATATTTCTCCGCCGCATGCAAACGAAGCCGAACCGAGTATAGAAAATTACATCAAAGGTACAACGCACACTATCCGTGCTCACTAAGCCGAACCGAGTATAGAAAATTACATCAAAGGTACAACGCACACTATCTGTGCTCACTAAGCTTAGTTTTATTTCGCACGTGAACTATTTCCTGCTATAGTTACAAATATTAGTTATAAATTAAATGTTATAATTTATACATAAAATATTAGCAAGAGTTTTATTTTACCAAGAATAAGATACTTTTATTTCAAAATAATTATAGAACGTATGTAATACATACGTTATTTAGGAAATAACCAAACACATCACACAACTAGTGTGATTTTTTTAAAGATTTGATTAAAAAAGTGGGAAGATAATTCAGATAGACTATTTTGTTTACCTTTCTGTAACCATATGTGCAGATAATGTAGTTTCTTAGCACTTTTTTAAAAGTGCAGTACGTGCATAGAACATAGAACAAAATACAAATTGCAACGCACATATCCGTGTTAAATCATTCCAGTATCGAGTAAAAGGGTTTGTTAAATTAAAAAAAGGTTTTTAAAGCAAATAAATTAATTGTTTATATAGAGGAATTTAAATATTTTGTTGCTGAAACGAAATTATTTCGTTGTTTTTATGTGGTTACTTCAAACTCATAAGATTTGATTGGCGTACTTGAACATTTGCATGGGTGTACGTACAACAAAGATTTTTTATAAACATATTATGACTTCACAGAGATTCGAGCTGGGGATCTGATAATCCGAGGAACAGGCGGCCAATCCCTTAGCGTTTTCGTCCAAAGTTATTTATAACGAAATATAAATGCGTTTAAGTTTATTAAGTATCCAATACATGACAATTACATAGGTACGTTTTATCAAATTTCCTATGTGTACTTTTTTTGTGTTGAAATCGTTTATCTCTATTGTTCGTACCACAATTGAGTTTAACTAAATGCATATAGAAACACCGCTACCGTCGAAATTGTCACATAAACAAATTACTGAGCTGCATATTCGAGCTAATGGCCAATTAATGCGATTTCAGCACATGAGCTGATATTGTTGCCGCCAGAAATTTGGTATCAATAGGCCTATTTATATATCAGACTATTCCAGCTAACCACTAGCTCCAAACAAAATAACAGATTGACGCTATCATGACGCCTATAAAGTTCACGGCAATCAAACTGATTAGTTGAGCGTACTTGTAAAATAGTCAGTGTACCGAATACTTACAGTATACATAATGTAGAACGATGGAACAAGCATTCAGCTTAAATGTTTTTATAAATATTTCACTGGGCTGAAAGAAACGGTTGCATGTGTTTGAAATAAGAGCCCATTAGTGGCGCAAACATAACATTTATAATCGGAGTCACATGCTCTTGAATTATATTTATTTGCTACCTGCAGCTAAATATTTATCTCAGTGAACTGTTACTAAAATGCATATGAAATAAAAAGGAACTGATTTCAATTGACAATAAAATGATAAACTGTTCCTTTAGTCCTACGTCGAGACATTAAACTATTATTCGCGATTTGTTGCCAATATTACAAGTGGGAAAATGTTTAAAGTTCTATTTGAACAAAAGTGGCGAGTACACAACAAACCTGCCATGTCTTCACACGCTCGTATATCGTTTATAGTATCATCTGTATTAATGTTTGCAGTATCGCATACAGTATCGTTTGTAGGATCATTTGTGGTATCATTTGTAGTATCATGCGTAATACCGTCTATAGTATCGTTCGTGAACTATAAAGTATCCAAGTAAGTAGAAATTACTGAATTCACCGGGTTCAATGTTTGGTCTCAACCGCAATATTTTATTTTTTAATTACTTCCTGATTCAATTATTTATAAACAATTTGAAGATGCAAACGCAAAGCCTTGCATACGTTATCGTACAATGCGGTACGCACATAGTATCTGTTTTTTAAAATGTAGAATTATGTCACAATCGGCATCAGATAACATTCAAAATATCAATAGAGTTATATCGTTCATACCAAATAATACACTAAAATTTTACAAAAATGTATGTTAACGCAAAAATTGGCACCTATGAGGTGTGATTTAAAATAACATATACCCAATTAAAGAATTTACAAAATAAATAGTAAATTTTGCCAATAAATATTTATAAAGAAACAGAATCTGATGAATACAGCATTGATTCTATTTAGTCATACAAATTTATCGTTGAACATGCATTTTTGGAAAAAAAAAAAAAGTCGGAACACTTATATGGAAATAACTGTTTTGTGTTGGTCGGCAAGGTTTCGCTTTCAGAGCGTACTGATCTATGTACGGAATACGATAGAGCAATGTACGCGATAAGAAACAAGGGCCAATACTGAAACAGCCGTTAGACTGCTAATGGCCATTGTTGGCACTGCTACATTCTATAACTATTTAGTTACTCTTTGTGCAGAGGACCAACAGAGGTTCTCCTTATACACTCCGTTGTGTCTATTTACGCAGCATTTCTATAGGGTTGCTACTGGCGATTGTTGTTACATCTACATTCTATAACGATGCAGCTACTCTTTGTGTAATGGACCAACAGAGGTTCAGGAATATGTGAGGCAACTGTCTATTTACGCAGCATTTCTATAGGGTTGCTACTGGCGATTGTTGTAACATCTACATTCTATAACGATGCAGCTACTCTTTGTGTAATGGACCAACAGAGGTTCTCCTTATACACTCCGTTGTGTCTATTTACGCAGCATTTCTATAGGGTTGCTACTGGCGATTGTTGTTACATCTTCATTCTATAACGATGCAGCTACTCTTTGTGTAATGGACCAACAGAGGTTTTACTTATACACTCCGATGTATCTGTTTACATAGCCTTTCTATAGGATAATTGCTGGCCATTGCTGGTACGTCTACATTCTAAAACTATGCATCCCCTCTTTGCTCCATTGTATCAAGTGACATGTATGTATACGTACGTGTTTGACCAAAACTTTTGCTGTTGCCA
>NQII01002390.1:314568-325329 GCA_002778355.1 Clitarchus hookeri
AGGGCAGTACGACGGCGTGCTGGTCTTTACTCACCTCACTACAACCTCATAGGCTCTCAAGACCTCGCTGTCAAGAGCCGCGCTGGTCTCTCCATGGCACTCCACAGAGACACAAGAGCTTAGGGCAGTACGACGGCGTGCTGGTCTTTACTCACCTCACTACAACCTCATAGGCTCTCAAGACCTCGCTGTCAAGAGCCGCGCTAGTCTCTCCACGGCACTCCACAGATACACAAGAGCTGAGGGCAGTACGACGGCGTGTCACCAGCTGTCCGCGAAGCGATGTGTAGAGTCCAGTATGTTACTGACCGCACGTCCCGGCCGGCTAGTTCACAACGTGCCCGATGTCCGCGCGGGGGAAGTGGAACTGCAACAGCCCTCGTGTCCGCGAGAGTACGCGGTTTACAGTGCGTTAGCTGGCGAGCCCTCACATCGCGGCGCCAGCACGCAACACGCAATACACGCAAGTGCCAATGCGAGAAGTTACCGCAGAGCTAGTGACTTTTCACGAAAAAACAAAATTAGTAGACTGTTGACTTCAACGCTATAAGCAACCGACAGCAGTTTGTCTATTGCCATTGGTCGCTGTCTGCTTGAGAAGGCGTTTTTCTGCACGGCTCCTACGTGATTCGTGTGTCGGTAGTCAATACGTGTCAAAATGTAATTCAGCCAATCAAGAAAGGCAAACGAATGTAGAGTGTTTTGAAATATACTCTGTTTTGAAATCATTTCGCGAAATTTTACTACCCCTAGTTATCTGGTATCGATCGACCAGTGACTAGGGGTCTGAAAAATTCTTGTCATTACCTGGCGTCAATACTGAACCTACTGTTGTGCACGAAGTATCTATCTTTCATAGTAATTACTGACAATGTAAGATTATAGAAAATATACATTTTACGACTTATTTAACGTCTTTGTGCTGAATTGTAATTTTTTGTTATCTGATAGTTAAAATATTTCAAAACCATATTTACATTTATCAAAAAGTTCCTGCCCTTTTGCAAACAGTAAATAACACACAGTGGAAATTAGATGCAAAAATATTAAACAACTAGTGTATTGTAAATTTTCTTTAATCAAACAATTCTAATAATACCTCTGAAACAGTAATTGTGACACATAATCGACGAATTTCTGTGAAAGGGGTGATGTCGAGCTTTAGGTGCTTATTTATTGGGCGTGTCAAATGAAGTATGGCCCAATGGCAATCTTACCGCAAAGTTACATGTCCTCATATAATAACGCGAGTTTTGCAGGACTCTGCCAATGACACACGCGAAGCTGTAAAATATTGTCGGGTACACATATAGGTGGATGCACAAGGAACTTAAGAATACGAAAGTCAAATAGTCGCTTATTCTGCCAACTCCAGCCACACACACCAGCAAGATGGCGTCACTAGCCAGCAAGATAGCGGCACTAGCCAGCAACATGGCGTCACTAGCCAGCAATATGGCGTCACTATACAGCAACATGTCAGAATGCCGTTCCCCAATCAGCGTCTGGTAACTTATTTGCCAACTGACAGCCCACACGATAGGGAACCTTTCGAAGTACGCTGTAGCATATCTATAACAAGGTTCATTCCCAGAGCCTCGCTCAGGCAATCATAGAGTGGGTACGCCCACATCAAAGAAAACACCCAGCCATTTCGTCTCTGGGTATTTATCTGGTTATTTACTTTCTCGCTTACACTATTTAAAATTTCATTTAAACTTTCTTGCAAATTGCTAATTTGGGCATTTAAAATTTAATTTACACTTTATTTCACACTAATAATCTGAGTATATACAACTAGCAAACTCTTTAGGTCTCAACATACGACTCGTGACGTTTTATATTCGCCCAATCAGGAACGTGGATTTGTACTAATGTGTATTGGAATGCATCTAGTAGTGGAATATTTTCGCGAAGAACGTTAGCGCATAGATACGAAATGATCTCGGATATCACAGGGTCCGCGGTGGCTAAGTGGTTAGCCTGCTCACCTCCCACCAAGGCGAACCGGGTTCAATCCCCGACCGGGTCACTCCCGGATTTTCGCATGTGGGAATCGTGCCGGGCGGGGATATCCCGTTTCCCCTGCCCTTGCATTCTGGCGCTGCTCCATACTCACCTCAACCACCCTCATCGGCCCTCAAGACCTCACTGTTAAGAGACGCCCAGATCTCTTCATTCACTCACTCGGATCTCACCTCCTTAACCCGTTCGGTCACTCATTAATTTCTGTGTTCAAGTGTTGAAAACATGTAATTTTTTGGTAAGCACTGTATTTGTGCTCGGTGTTTTTCTTTCATTCAGCGAACCACGTACTGCATGTTGAATGATATTGCCATTTATCATTCATGTCGAAGAGGTGTGGAAAATTCCACACATCAGATTGGCCACNCGTTCGGTCACTCATTAATTTCTGTGTTCAAGTGTTGAAAACATGTAATTTTTTGGTAAGCACTGTATTTGTGCTTGGTGTTTTTCTTTCATTCAGCGAACCACGTGCTGCATGTTGAATGATATTGCCATTTATCATTCATGTCGAAGAGGTGTGGAAAATTCCACACATCAGATTGGCCACNCTGCATGTTGAATGATATTGCCATTTATCATTCATGTCGAAGAGGTGTGGAAAATTCCACACATCAGATTGGCCACAAAGAAGACTGGGCACTGATGTCTGTAGAAAATTCCACACATCAGATTGGTTACAAAGAAGACTGGGAACTGATGTCTTGCTGTGTACAGTACCGCTCATAAGTACCACTCACGTGCAACATGTCCACGATCATGAAGACGGCAACTGAACGTGTTCAAGGCCTAGATACAGGCATGGTGGCCTCGGTGTTTGATGCTCTGGCCTTTGCCGATCATAATTGGGCCACTCCTGCGATGAACGTCTCTAATTCGTTACAAGATGTGTATCGGTCAATAGCTGCAAACTGTGAAACTGAACATGAGCTGAACTGTTTTAAAATGCATCCAGATATTATCTCTCCTCGTAAAAATGGGGTGTTTCTATATCTGTACGGGTAACGATTCTAAAGGATGGCAGTTTCGCGTAAAGTCGAACCTGGATAAGCGAGAACTAGATTAGTGAACAAACTCTATAAGTAAGACTAAACGCCAGGTACCGTCATTTTAACTTCCGGAAACCTCTATAAGTGAGAAAGAGAAGACCTTTGTAAGNGTAAGACTAAACGCCAGGTACCGTCATTTTAACTTCCGGAAACCTCTATAAGTGAGAAAGAGAAGACCTTTGTAAGTGAGAATCGATTTTCACGTCTGGATGTATTTTTCGCCTACCGGAGTTAAACTTTTATATGATCATAAAAAACACATATTCCATAATGCCGCAGTGCTCTGAGGGACACGGCAATATTAATCTATNTAAGACTAAACGCCAGGTACCGTCATTTTAACTTCCGGAAACCTCTATAAGTGAGAAAGAGAAGACCTTTGTAAGGAGAATCGATTTTCACGTCTGGATGTATTTTTCGCCTACCGGAGTTCAACTTTTATATGATCATAAAAAACACATATTCCATAATGCCGCAGTGCTCTGAGGGACACGGCAATATTAATCTATTCAGACCCAGTGTACACAATTGTTAGGGATAGAAAAATTACGCGAATTAATTTCAGGACAAGACAGACGTCCAACACGTGGACACTGAAGTAACCTTTGTAATTGGNAGAAAAATTACGCGAATTAATTTCAGGACAAGACAGACGTCCAACACGTGGACACTGAAGTAACCTTTGTAATTGGATTACAGTTTATTGGACACTCCCTAGACGACCCTGAGCCAATAGCAGACTGGCAAGGAAACAAGTAGCGAGTGTCANATTACAGTTTATTGGACACTCCCTAGACGACCCTGAGCCAATAGCAGACTGGCAAGGAAACAAGTAGCGAGTGTCATACTGGCAGGTGTGAAGTAACACTGGCTACTCTCTGAGGCAGCAGCCAATGAACAAACATCTGAGGCTTAAGTATACACAAGACTGTGGAGTATAACCTACACGTCATTGAACTCGCGACATTTTCCTATCTCTAACAATTGTGTACATTACGCATGTGTAGGTATTTTTTGGTCTGTACTGCACACTGCGAAGTTCAATGACCAATGATTTTACCTGTGGGATTATGATTCGCCAACTGTCTTATTGCTCTTGATNTGCACACTGCGAAGTTCAATGACCAATGATTTTACCTGTGGGATTATGATTCGCCAACTGTCTTATTGCTCTTGATAATATTTGGTTGGTATAAGTGTAGCCCAACACATAACCTACAGCTCATTGACTGTGGCAACGAAGCAAGTGCTGTGTCCACTTAAGTACAGCACGCAGCGTAAAACGTATTGTTTGCAACACCTCACAATGTGAAATAAAAGAGGGCCTAAAAGGGTAAAGGGGAACAGAGCTGTTGCATTTCCTGACGTGGAAATGGTCCTGTAAAATGGATCAAACAAACGCTCGGTAAAAACATTTCCGTAGATGGACCATTGTTGAAAAGAAAAGCTTAAGATTTCGCCACAAAACTGGGAGTACAGAATTTTGCAACTAGCAATTGCTAGTCAGAGGGTGTGACCCTTTCATGCCCATTGCAGAAAATCGTCAACATTTCGCACAGGAAGAGTATATTTGACCGAGGCTCAGTGCCCAATGACCTTCCCTGTGTTTACCTGATTCCTAAACCATGTTACTGCTCTACGTTATGACTGGTCCATATCACTGATCACTAAGTAGAGAGACCACAGCTTATTGGCTACGGTAAAGAAACGAATTCTTTGCGAGCTCAAGGGGCAGCGGTGGCGTAGTGGCCAGGGCGCTCGCCTCCCACTACGGCGATCCGGGTTCACTCCCAGATTTTCGCATGTGGGAATCGTGCTGGACGATGCCGCTTTGCCGGCGGGTTTTCTCGGGGTACTCCCGTTTCCCCCGCCCTGGCATTCCAGCGCCACTCCATTCAAGTGTCTCATTTCTGTCATGCCCGGGGATCACGGTCACCTACAGGTCCCAGCTGGAAAGACCGTCACTCGGAGGGTGTTGCCTTGCCCTGGGCGCACTCCCCACACGCCATTATTATTATATGCGAGCTCAAGTACAACACGTATAAAAAATGTGTTATTTGCAACTCTATAAATTATAAATTAATGGGGAAATAAAAAGGTTAAAAAAAGACATGCCTTCGTTGTTAAGAAAATGTCCGGGGAAAGCAAATGTGTGGATCGAGGCGTGTGTAATCAGTGGACTGAAGATCTGCCAACCCTTGAAGAAGGGTGTGATCCAGAAGATACAATGCTGACGAGACCGGTTAGTTTTCCAAGCACCTTCCAAGTAAAACCTTTACATTAAAAGGATAAAAT
The DNA here is from genome assembly GCA_002778355.1 of Clitarchus hookeri. Classification (NCBI taxonomy): domain Eukaryota; kingdom Metazoa; phylum Arthropoda; class Insecta; order Phasmatodea; family Phasmatidae; genus Clitarchus; species Clitarchus hookeri. The sequence continues at coordinate 319,938 of NQII01002390.1, forward strand.
GTCACGAAGGAAAACAAAGTAAGGCAAGCCTCATTATTCTTCACTGAAGATGCACGTCTGGAACGGACTAACTCCCTCTTCTCATCATCAGGAAATCAAAACGACCTATATGTTTCTAAGATATGTTAACTAGGTATTTATGTATACTTCATTTCACGTCCGAACTGAATATAATGTACTTTTATCTGTGTAATTTAATTTTCTATGAATTCAATTTACAGTACAATAATTTATGTTCACAGGTGCAAAGACTCTACCCCTAATGGCACAAAGGTTAGGATGACAAAGGAATTATTTAAGGGATGGCTAAAGAAAGTTGATAGCAAAATGAAGCATAAAGGAATAAAACTCGTTCTTTTTACTGACAACTACTTTGTCCAAACATATTTTTGAACTCTTACAAACGTGAAAGTCATATTTTGTCTGATAATATCACAAGAAAGTTACAACCGTTGGATCAGGGTACCATACACACTTTTAAACGTTATCGTTGCAAAAAAGTCGTCAAACATACCTCGACATGGATGAACAAGAACATTTGCCTTAAAACAAACGTCTTCCTTGCCATGAAATTCGCTAGGAGAGTGTGGTATACATAGGGTTAGTGAAATTTCGCGAAAAGATTTCAAGACAAGTTATATTTCAAAACACTGTAGGGTCGCTTGCCTATCTGGCTTGGCTGAATTGCTTTATAACACGAGTTGACTGTCTGCACACCAATCACGCAGGAGCCGTGCCGATGTTGCCGAATTCTGAGTGGTCCGGTCAAATATGAAAACGCTTTCTCAAGCAGACAGTATCAGACTAACTGCTATTGGGAGCTCATAGAATTCAATTATACGATTTACTCATGGTTATTGGCGAAAAATAGCTAGCTGTAGGAGTACAGTAGGCGGCGTTACTATCAAGAATTGCTTCAAGAAAGCTCGGTTTTGAACCGGTGCGGGAAACCAAGATTTAGAGCCAGAGGAGAACATGTTGAAGTCGGACCTAGCAACGAGGAATGTGTCTCACGAAGCAAGCATGGCAACGCCAACATTCGGAGACTTCGTAGGGGTTCATGACGATGTGCCACAGAACAAACGGATGTTAACACTGTGTCGGATTGTGTCCGCACGTCCACGGACATAAACGGCAGTGCTTAGTGAAGATCTTCAAGAAAATGGAACTCGGATACAGAATACAAGACCTTTCCAAAGAAGCCAGAAACTTTAAATACACTACAGACGGACGGTACACACATCTCTTGAAGTTTCGACGAAAATCGAAAAGTCAATTTTTGATAAAATTAATGCGCTTGAAAAACTTGTTCATAATACCACAACAGAACATCAAAATAAGATGATGGATTTCTTTAAGTAAGTGTAACGTTGTTACAAAATACGTAAAGCTTTTGGATAATTCATTATTTTTTAAATCCCCGCGCATTCCTCATCCTGTTTGCCGTGTTTTCTCGCACCTCGTACGTGAGAGAAGTAGGCGCTAGACCTGGATCTGTGAAAACCTCGGTAAGCGAAAGAAGCCACTCCGGATCTTATATAGTGAGAAACCTCTCGAGGCGAGAGAAAACACCTGGTCCTTTGAACTCTCGCCTATTAAGATTTGACTGTAGTCAGTTTATGACTAATGAATAAAAAACATAAAACCTTTGCATTGTTAAAACAGCCGCTGAAAGTGCCCTAGGTAGACGCAGCACCACGAGAACACCACCCGTCAGTTCAGAGTCCTGCGCGTAGCTGCGATGGCGCTGTTAGCGCGTACCATGTCCTTCAAGTTGGCCCGACCGTTTTACGTCGGCATGAAATCCACCATATAACATGGGCTTTGCACTACACTTTATAAATGAATCAAGCTGAAATCTGGTATTTTCTCACGCTTCCAGGACAGAAGATGAGGAAAACGACGAAGGCAGGTGGGACGTTTAATGTTTACATTTACAAGCGGTAGGAAGATACAGATTCTCGCTTTAAATAAATAATAATAATAATGGCGTGTGGGGAGTGCACCCAGGGCAAGGCGGCACCCTCCGAGTGACAGTCTTTCCAGCTGGGACCCGTAGGTGACCGTCATCCCCGGTCATGACAAGAAATGAGACCCTAGAATGGAGCGGCGCTGGAATGCAAGGGCGGGGGAAACAGGAGTACCCCGATAAAGCCCGCCGGCAAGCGGCATCTTCCAGCACGATTCCCACATGCAAAGGTCCGGGAGTGAACCCGTCGGGGATCGAGCCCGGATCGCCGTGGTGGGAGGCGAGCGCCCTGGACACTACGCCACCGCTGCCCGCTGTAAACAAGTGCGTTGAGAAGTGCTCGCCTTACAGCGAACAGTGTATACCTACAGGTAGAACAGACTACACGCGGAGGCGCAGTATCCAAGTGGCGTTTGACTGGACACAGAACTGGCGGCGAAGTGCGACGTCGTCTGTCGTNGTGCGTTGAGAAGTGCTCGCCTTACAGCGAACAGTGTATACCTACAGGTAGAACAGACTACACGCGGAGGCGCAGTATCCAAGTGGCGTTTGACTGGACACAGAACTGGCGGCGAAGTGCGACGTCGTCTGTCGTTTGTTTAGGTGCGAGTCCCGGTCAGACGCACTAGCGTATTACTTCGGCGCCTTACGCCTCTCAGAGTTCACAAACATGCTGATGTTAGTGCGTGACGCAATATCGAAGGGGCGCGCCANTTCGGCGCCTTACGCCTCTCAGAGTTCACAAACATGCTGATGTTAGTGCGTGACGCAATATCGAAGGGGCGCGCCAACTAATAAGCGGTAACGAAATGCGCCTGCAAAATTAACAAAGATTATTTTTAAAGGTTTAAATTGTGTTAGAAACCAATGTGATCGAATGTTGGGTATAGTCTATTCGCGGTTTCTTCGTACTTTTTGAATCAAACCTTTGAAAAATCACTCCATTAATGACGTGCTTGGTTGTCTCCTTAATATGTCGCAAGTATAAAATGCACGTGGTAACATAAAAGTGCCTTATTTTTGGTAAATTTTTTGGTTTACTTATATTTTATTTATAAATTATAATAATTTATTTATAATTAATGTGAATAAAACAGGGAGAAAATAGGTTTGTTGGTAGTGCCTAGTAAAAAACAGTTCTTATGCATAATTGTATTATACTGAATTCGCACGAATGCTGTGCGTTGTCCTTTGGTGTCATTTTTAAGACTCTCTTAGGCTTTTTTTCATGAGGCGGTGGAATATACCGCAAGTAGAACATTAGCAGGGTTTCAGAAAAGTGTGAAGTAACCGCGAATGTCTTATAGCCACCAATATTTCATTGTGGGGATGATATCATTAACCACGTTTACATAGATGTAAGATCCCCGTTTCAAAAAAACTATCAAACTATTTTTTGCCTAACCGCAAGGAGTTTATTAGACGTTTAGTAATAAATTGAGTATGCGTACGGAAATATTTTTACTGCGAAGACTGTGTGGGCTGAGTGGCGAACGTTAATTTTACATTAGAATGAACAAATATTGATTCTATTAAAATTTAGCGTTCTGAAATATTTTTCATGGAAGAAACGTAGCTACAGTCATTGTAAAGTGTAACACACGAAAAGGCAATTCCTACCGACAAAACGGAAGACCAGAAACGCTTTATCTGCAAAGCTTGTTGCTGAAAATGTACAGAAACGAAACACAACCCTATTGCATGAATAGCATTTTTAAATTTGGTAGAGCCTTTCTGGTGGTCATTTCCATCGAGCGGCATTAAATTTACATGCACAAGGGCATCAAAAGAGGGGACTGCATGAATTAATCGCGCTGAACGAAGATATTATTTCATCCACGCCTGTCGATGTGTGCGACGGAGAGTATAGGGGAGGTTCGTTACCCGAGTGAATATTTGATCAGTGGACGGACGAGAACTGCACATGGAAGCAGTAGTAGTAATCCGACTGCATGGAAGTTGCTTCATGACTCACGCCATGCCGACTGCAGGGACGTAACCGAGGGTGTAAAAATACNAATCCGACTGCATGGAAGTTGCTTCATGACTCACGCCATGCCGACTGCAGGGACGTAACCGAGGGTGTAAAAATACCAGGTTAAAACAGCCCTTTTTTTTTGCCATTTGGTTGTCCCAAATTAGCGTCAAAATTATTAATTGTAATGAAAATATTTAATTTCTGTTCAATATAGTGCATTTTACTATACTGGGAGGTTATTTTCTCCTAGAATTTGTCCTAGTTGTCCTACCTCCCTTCACTTCAGCCAGTGTACCCTCTCAAACACACACTTCAGACGCCCCCCTCCCTTGAAACCCTTCTGGATACGCCACTGGTGGATTGTAGCCTCGTACAGGGCCCTTATACCACCGTAGCATTGCCTAGATAGATATATTAATCATTTTCTTCATAGTTGTAAATATATTAAAGGACTGTAAATAAATTTACTTATCACTTTCAGATCCAATTTAATTGACGGCTTCAGGCGTTGCAAACAAACATTCTTATGATGCGTGCTGTACTTGAGTGGATACAAAACTAGTTTTTTTGTCACAGCCATTGACCTGTAGGTTATATGTTCAGCTACACTTATATGAACCAACTATGACCTAGCCCAGTAAGACGGTTTGCGAATCATTTACCCAAAGGTAAGATCCTTGGTCATTGAGCTTCTCAGTGTGCAGAACAGACAAAACATTACCTAGACGTGCGCAATATACACAACTGTGTACACTGGGTCTGAATAGGATACATAAAATAATTATTAGATAAAAGAAGAAATTCACGTTAATTTTTGGTATCATGCTAGTCATCACTGCCCTCTACCTACTTAAGTACATTTCGCAATTTTATTGGCTATTGACAACTATACGTCATTCACCTATGTAACCACTCCACTAGAGATTGGCAACTGCACCCTTGATTGAGATATTATATTGGCTAAACGCGTCCTTGCGACACTCCATACAAGCTGTCGGCCAATGACAGAAGTGAATCGTATTTTTCCGTGTTGTATGTATATAAATGGGATGGTTGAGTTTTCATACAGTAGATACCACTGTGTGAAATCTTCCGACTTTTATTCTGTTACATCCAGTTTAAAGAATAAACTTTGCTCATTGCACCAGTGCAGTAATAAAATTAATTATATTCACATATTGTTAAATTTTCTGTCGTGAATTGGGCCTAGCAAAACGTAAACTTACACAATAACATTATTTAAACATCACAACTGAATCAAAAAATGTAATAGTTAAATGGTTAAAAATATCATTCTTAGGTCTTTCCTGTGCAGATTCCTTAAGCGAAAGGACGAAAGTAAAAAGTTCCTTTTGATGACAGCAGTAGTTGGAAATGGTATGTTCACCGCCAGGGGATTGGCGATGGGGACAAATAAACGATCCGGCGGCCATCTTGGATTTTCC
>NQII01002390.1:325514-368223 GCA_002778355.1 Clitarchus hookeri
CCTTCCCCCCCTAAAAACGGCAAAAATCGACACAATTTCCTAAAAATTTTCCGATAGAAGAAACAAACATATTATGATAGAAATGTGTTCATGAGAAGCATATTGATTGTAAAGCATTAGAGATTTATTATAAAGCAAAAAAGTGCTATGTTAGTTTAGATAATGTTGAAAGTTTATTATAAGTAATCTTAATGTTGAGAAACAAAACAATGTTTACTTAACTAGCTTATAAGTTATAAAATACGTCATACCAAATGTCGGAAAGGTAATGTTGAGTTTTATATCAAATAAAATAAAACGATGTTCAACTACTGTTGTTAATTTTTGGTGTTGCTACCTGCCCCACGCCTGTTACAACTTAGCCGTAATACGGGGCAAATTGTAACAGCTGACTCGCTTTTGAAAAATATCTCTTGTGCCAAATTGAACAACCTTTTTGATTATTTTATAGTTGCATATGATACACAGATATATAATATACACATACACATTGCTATAATTAAGAAATAGTTAAAACATTTCAAAATATCAGCATTTACCCAAAAAATGTTACAACAAGCCCCCAGCTCCCCTACCATCCTTGTGAAGTAACGAGAGTACCTATGGATGCTCAAGTTAGTGATACGAAGGTCCTACATAACATGTGGTAGCAGTAGCTGGTGGTTCCTGTTTGTGGATAGGAGATTTTCTATTTGTGCANTACATAACATGTGGTAGCAGTAGCTGGTGGTTCCTGTTTGTGGATAGGAGATTTTCTATTTGTGCATGCCTGTTGCATGTGTCCCTTTGAGACTTGGGCATGCGCAAATAGTGTTGGTGAGAGCTCTGTGCTTTTACATTCAAGTTAGGTAAATAGTGTTTCTTTTGTAATTTGGTAGTATTCTGGTACCATGGCGTTCCGTATTGTGCCAGAACCGTTTTTAAAGGATGAATGTNCTGGTACCATGGCGTTCCGTATTGTGCCAGAACCGTTTTTAAAGGATGAATGTCTGAACGAGTGCACCGACAGAGGCGTACAAGAACCTCAAAACAGAGCAGCAGGGTTTATAAGCATATTGCGCGCTGGCTGCTTTGAATTTCAATGTCACTGCTTCTTCGGACAAGTTATCAGATATTGATATTGACGAAGATTATCGTACCTGCACTACTAAGATCATTTCTTTACAAGAGTTTCTTGATAATCTTAGTGAAGATGATACATCTTGCTTATGCCCCCAGTTAAAGAACCTTTTAGAACATCTTAAATGACGTGCTCAGTATCTTTTCACCAATTTTGGTGAGCATTTGTCACATGCTCAGTTTAAGTCACTTGAGAGCATTGCGGATCATATCCAGTTCCTCTTTGAGGCTGTTTACAATTTGGAGTCACTCTCCGTCGGTGTCATTGATCACAGTAGCGAAAATGTTCCCACCACTTCCATCACCTCAGTCACCCAACAGTTTTCTAGTGGCAATGTTAGTGCACCCTCTCACCATGTTCCAGCCACCAGCCAACCCAGTGCTGTGAACTTGGCCAATCCACACATTTTCACACTTCCCTCAACCGCCATTCCATCTCCTGCCATCCACACCACAACGCCTGTCCAAACCTCATAGTCATTCCATGCGACTAATGTTTTCAGTACACCAGTGCACATGCCAGCTTCACCATAACACATGTATTTATCTGTTTTTGGCAAAATCACTCACCCACTAGAAAACATGCTGCCTAACTTTCCTGCTACTGATGGTCTTAATATTTTCAAATTCTTTGAGTTTTTAAAAGTTATAGTCAAACCAAATAAGAGTACAATAGTGCCAGAGACACAATTGTTTGAAGACATTTACACTTTCACTCAAGGTAAGCTTAGTGAACGGACTAGTTTAGCCATGTCTAAACAATGTTTCCTTATTTCCTCAAGATTGTGTTTTCAATAGCAACTGATCATCTTTAATCGCTTGCAAGATCCAGGGGAGCCTCTTTCTGTGTATGTGAGCAGTGTTAGAGGATGCTGCCGCAATATTGCGTTTAAATCTCCCAGAATCTGAAGTGGTCAATACCTCACTAGAAGGCTAACCTCAAGAGCGTCCTCATTTAGTGTTTTTCCTAAACCAAACCCTTTTGTTAAATTATATAGGGCAAGTATACATTGCCAGAACATCAGATACGCTGACCAAACGCTAGCATGTTTTTAAGCAACACAAATAAGTTCGTGGTACTGACAGATAAAAGTTGTCTCATGATTATACCACCAATGCTGTCACTGATAAATAATGAACAGAAACCGAAGGATAACAAATCGCATTCACCGTCTGATTATCTTAGCACGTGACAACCAACTTTCTTGTTGGTATTGTAAAATGCCAGGCCACACGATTGACCAGTGTTTTAAGTTAAAAAACAAGTCACGCGAACACTGGTCAATCGTGGGTCTATTGCTCTCCTTTTAAAAAAAAAGACACGTGACAAATATCGAATATCTGAACAGCTTTTCGAAACTTTGTCTTATTTTCTAAGACTTCTTCGGCAGCCTGCTCGTATACATCTTGAATTTTTATTGCTCTTTCGGACCTTCGTTTATAATTCCTCATTCTAAATCAAGAAAACATAGTAAATTTCATATTTACATTTGAGGCAAAAAGTCTATCCAAAGGAATTACAACCACAAGGGTACGTGGTAACACGTTACAACATGCCCCGAGATATTGTTACAACTTGCCCCATAGGACGATTTTAGATATTATTATTAAAATATATATATATAAAAGATAGTGTAAGATAAATATTCGTAACATATGAAAGCTTAATATATTGTCGAAATGAAAATATTAACACATAGTTCAAACATATCCATTATCACACCTAAAATCAAAGTTTACGAGATTATGTTTTTTCCGTTACCTGGTCAAAATGGTGGACCTGCTCACTACCACTCGCTGCACCGTCCCGATCGACACTGACTGTGGTTACGTAAAAGAGGTCGTTATAAGGGTCACGTTGAGGGTAATTCTAAACATAATTGTTGCAAACTGCCGAGTAATTTTGCTGTTACTACCTTACCCTTAGCTCCCCTACATAAATAGAAGGTGGGATCTAGATTCTTGTGTAGCCTAGGGGTTTGCGTCTCTTGAATCAATCTGACTCAAATAATTATCACCAGTTAACGCACCTGTTTTACGCAAAAAGAATCTACGACTCGTTGTACTCCAAATCACGTTAGTTCAATGTGGTACTGAACTAACGTGATTAGCTAATATTTTATGCCACGTGACTTTGGGGCATGTAAGCTAACCAGGAACTGTCAGTGTTGGAGTAAGTTTTTCAGATTGGTCTAGTCAGGGAGGAAATTTTTCCTCACAAAGGCACGTGGTCAATAGACAAAGGAAATTTGAAAACGTGCGGGTAGGCAATTGAACTCACGTCAGCGCGTAAATATTTTCACGTAAAACAGGTGGCACTATGTATCGTATATTCTGTGCTACATTTATATGTATGAAATGTTTCGTGAGGACTTCATACGCAGAATTTGTAAAATCGAAAGTAAATGTGTTTAGTCTGGGAAAAAGTGTTTCTGTAACTATGTCATAGAGTATGGAACACACTGCAGTGGAATCGAGTGGCAGTTCTTTTGATGCAACTTTGCCCAGTCGCTGATTGTCCTCGAGAAGTTCTGGAACGGGACTTGTCTCTGATTGGCTGTTGCGTACTACGGAAGTCTCCCTATTGGTTGGGCTGCCGGCTGGCAAATATCCATTCATGGTAACTTACAGATTTCCTAAAGCCCTGCCAAAGGTCTATTTTCAGTATATTCCTCCGCCTCATGCGAACAAAGCCTAAGCATGTCTAGAAAATTAACCGAAGGTACAACATTCATGCGCACTCAGTTTAATAATATTATGCATGAAAACGTTTCCTTACTAGGTATTACCCACACACCTATTTTATCTCTATTTTTATCAATATGCATAATAATTGTAAAATAATAATTATAATTTATAGTTGAAATATAAGTAAAAGTTAGGTTTAAGCAAAATTAAAATACTTTTATATTAACAGAAGGACCTATAAATGGCTTGTGATATGCCATATTAGCAACCAATCAAACGCGTCGTATGTGGGGTGATTTTTCAAAGGTTTGATCAAAAAAGTGTGGAGATGCCGCGAATATATTATACCTACATAGCGATCTGCAAAATTTGTGTAATTTTTGTTGGCGACAAGGTGCATTTTAAGCTCGTGTAAATTGCATTACGTTGTTAATTGGACTGTGTTTAATTTGGCATGCCCTGAAAAAATTTGCCCCAATGAATGAACACGTCTCAATGACGCTGCAATGCTGAGCAGTGAATTAACGATACTGTCTCCAGTACTCACAGGGTTATGAAAACTATCACGAGTCCAAAATACAACGCTAATTTTGCAGGTGCTTACACTGAGAAAAAGGTTTTGTTGAATTCACTAAGATTGTTCGGCGCTACCAAATAATTGGCTTTTATTGGGGGAATTAAATATTTTGTTTGCTGAAACAAAATTATTTTGTTGGTCTCATTTGGTTGTTGACAGTATTAATTTATTTTGGCCCAATGGAGAGGTTTTGTTTGTCTATTCAGACATTTGTTTTGTTAGATCAACCAAAAATAAAAGTAATTTTGTTGGTTTTAAAATTTTGTTTGACCAACATTATATTTTATTAGGGCAAATAAATATATTTCGGCACCTATACAAACATATATTTTGTTCGATTTTCTCTCAGTGTAACTATTGGTCTAGCTACATGTTATTGGCCTGTGACGCCATTTTTCTGGCTTGTACGGCTGGAGTATACGTTAGACACGGCAGTTCCACTTCTGTATTCTTGAGTATTCTGTGGCCACGTGAAATGTTGCTGAATGTAGTGACATAACGCGGGGCGGTCTCAGCCCACGTCTGTCAGCGAAACACGGAGCGAAGCAGACTGCGCATGTCCACAACATTTCTTCTTTACATTTCATTTAATTGCTCTTTGGGTCGTCCATCGGGTACTATTTGAACACCGCCAGCCCATTAAAATGGAAATAAACCACTTCGTTCGGCACTGAGCGCATGGGAAACATTCATTTTGCACAGGGTTGTTGGATTCGGTGACAGATACACCATCAGTAACTACTTCGTATGAACGTGTTTGTTTAAACATCATGGCAGTATTTAATCCAAGTATTTACGGTAAATGCTCATGTGATAGACATAATTAAGAAATACATAACCACGCTATTAGTGTTGACAGCAGAGCTTTACAAACAAAATTGTTTATAATGACAAGATTTATACAGGGAAATTTTTAATCCATCCTGCTTTGTATTCTCTGCCTAGGGATACCCTATTTCTGCGGAAAGTTATTTATGTGTAGTTGTTTTTCGAAACACTTTAGCTCGTATTCTCTTTCGTGATTGGTTGATTTTAGCTGCTACACTTCTGGGGCGCCTAACTGCGAATCACAAACGCCCAGCACAAGAGAAACGTAATTCTGATTGGCCCAGTCAAACACCACAAACTTTTCTCACAAATATACGGGGTTGATAAAAAAAAATTCAACTGAAGGCACGTGTGTAGCATATTAAAATATAGCCTGCTTGGAACTTTTTAATGCGAAAATCAGGTTTCTCCGTCCACATCTTTCTTGAAAATGCACTTCGCATGAAAATGTAGTTCGCATTAGTTGAGACCCAGGCATTTGGCGAATTAATTTCAGGACAAGTTAGACTTGAGACACGTGTACACTTGAGTTCCTTCGTATATTGGCTCACAGTTTCTTAGATACGCCTCAAGCGCACTTAGAGCGAATCAAGTAAATGCAAGGGAAACAAGCAGCTACTGATAACTTATGAGCCTACTGTCCTCTACAGAGTGCAAATAAATCTTAGTGAAATTCTTAAAATATTAGATGGTAGGTAGGCGTTGACGTTTCATAGACAGCGAAATAATTAGAGATGAAACCAGAAACACGTGAAACAGTACCAAGACAATTAAGATAGACGAGTAACTTATCCGAGATTCGTATTCACAAAAACTCCTAAAATTAAGCAAGTGTGTAATCAACAGCATCATGGGGGTAGGATTCAGAACATCAACTTCGGAAGTAATCGGCCTAATGTTTTGATGGATAGGGTTCACTAACCTGAAATATTTTTACACGTCCGTCATTTTGAAAATAAGTGTCTGAACCCCTAAACACACATAAGTTAACATAGCCTTCCATAATGCTGCTTGTGTCAAAATTTTGGTATATAGTATTTTTTTTTTCAGTGAAATGATTGGGCTTACAATGGGATTGAACCTACAATACCTTATTTTCAAGGTTGGTGCACCGCCTCCAGAAATGCCAGGGTACATAGGTTTTCAGATGACTGGAAAGCAGAGCACATGCATAGTTGAAGTGTATATGATGTGTTACTTTCTTACTCGTCATTACAAAGTTAATATATTTACTGTTATTTCTATATAAATGGCATGTATTCATAATCAGTACATGCACATAATAGTTAAAAAGATATAAATTGTTATGTTGTACTGAATAAGTGAATTCCTGTCTCGTAATGGAAAAGTGCATGTGTGACTCGGCTGGTCTACCACCCTGGAGCCTGATGCGTCTCTTGCTCTCTCTCTCACTCTCTCTCTCTCTCTCGAATAGTGTTCTTGGCCATCCCTTCGACTTTCCGAGACCCGCACGGTGTCCGCGCTGCCGGTCGACCACCTTAGCCGCCTTACAGACTTTCACGATGTACATCGATAGTGCAATGTCGGCCGGGTCGGATGTGTTCCGCTGCTAGTGTTGTGAGTGTTGGCTGTACTCTGAATGTGATGGCTTCGTTTCAAACAGTTCGTAAGGAAGTCGCTTGCTTTTCTGTTGTAGTTACCAGGATGACCTGGTCTTATCTAGTATCATCTAACCCACAGCGTACAGCATCCATCGCTTGTGTAATATGGCTTATAAGTGCTTATAACTATTTGCCTTTACATTTCGTTTTTAAATCTGTTTGCAGCAGTGCGTAGCAGTAATGTCTCTCTTTCGCGACTAATGGTTAAAAGAGTATGTTGTTTTGTGGCAAGCAACCGAACACGGCTTTTACAAGTCACGTAATGTGTATCGCACTTGACACATCGTAGTCCTTTTTGAGGCTGGCCCTTGTAATCATTTGCTCTTTAAAATGTTGGCATGCATTCTAGCTTTTACTAAACTTATTAGCGTGATGGCAACACTGATTTCACTATTGAGGACTGTAGCTCCGTCGGGTATTTCTTTTTCATATTGTCACTCGCTATGACATCATGCTCGCGATATGCTTGCATATACGCCAGTCCTTTATTTTCTGTTACATGACTGATTTGTGATGTACAGGACGATTTCATATCTTATACAATCGGTTTCTCCAACCCTCGTGTTAGGCTGGTGGTTTATTTATATTAACGCGTGAATGTTTTAATGTGAGCTGCAACTACACATGTCTTGTTATCGGTGCAATTGCATATACTTTATTTTCCACTGTACGGCTGGTTGCTAAGGGTTACCCATGCTAGAGATGACTCATGCCGCCGGCCCTTGTGTCGGACTGGCGGTGTTCGTTTGTATTGCTTTATATGCATTTTACTGTCACCCACGACTTTGTTCATCATGCACGCAGTGCATCTATTTATATCTTGATTTTTTTTCGCATAAAGTATTTTGATGTATGTTACCCATGTTAATATTTATTTATGTAAATATTTTCACATTTATGTATACAGCTTGAATGTCAGTGAGCGAAGGAAGGCCAACTGTCGCTCTATTACATTTCCATTAAATGTGTTTTCGAGAGCATTATAAAATGGTTTTCTTTTTCGAGAGCATTAAAGAAATTATTTTCTTTCCAATTTTTGATGTTGTTAGTTAAAATACGATCCTTAAATTGTAATGCTAAAAAAATATTTTTGCAATTTTTACAAAAAATCTTTTTGTAATGCTATAATAATATTTTGGAAATTGGTTAATGAAAATAATTTTTGTTAAAGTAAAAAAACCCAGTAAATGTTTACCGACAGGGAATGTCATTGGTCTCCGAGCATGGAAGTGTACAGCACTAGTGAAATATGTGCTTCCTTTGCAACATGGAGCCAATTGTCAATGGTGGGATAGAAAAGGTTAAAGGGCGGGTATGTTTTGAAACCAAACGTAAACAAAAGACGCGAAGTTGTTGAAACACGACGACCAGCCAGTTGTTAAGGCAGTTCTGGAGCCAGAGTTCGGTGCATGGGCAGAATAAGAAACTCGGTCTGACTCGTCTGAAGTTGAGGAACATGACCGTTCATGCACTCTATTGCGTTCTGTCGGATATTTTAAAATGTCCCTTGTTGAGTTAAAATTTGAAATGTGAAATGAAAGTAAAACAACTGCTGAAGTTAGTTGTATTTATACAACAGCAGTTATTACCGAGTGTATTGAGTCACGTATTATTTTAATATAGGCGTAGTAAATTTTATATTTATAAATGCAATTTTTTCATAATACATTTCCTAATAAAGCGCTTAAAAATGTATTTATTTATTTTTACGGTGCATGTTTTTAGGTGACCTAGTTTATTTTGAGTATTACCATATAAAAGCACTAAACTCATGACAGAGTACGTCTCTGTACTGTCTGCGCACGAGGTTTTTGTCCCTGCACGGCATGATAATACATGCATGGCAAGCAGGGAAAAAGAGCTAGTGAGCGAACTGTACCCTGGTTACGTTAGAGGATATCACTAACAAAAAATATAATATATTTTATAATGCATTCCAGACACTGCATGGGAAATATAATATAATATGATATTTCTCCTGTTCGGGGCATTTCAATACGTTTTTTTTTTCTCTGGAGCGTGTTTGCTTGAGTTAACCTCAGTACGTCGGTCATATTCTTTCAACTGTAATTCATTAAGGCACCTTGTTAAGGCGGTCGCCTAGTGAGGAGTATATTTGTATGAGTGAGGTAAAACTGGACGATGCATTACGGGCGACGCCGAAAGGTGTATGTAAAGCGGTTGTCGCCCTTACGTGCATGAAGCTCGAATGACGTATAGTGTTTCCGGCTGTGACTCGACAGAACGTGACAGCCACTAGAGACAAATACCGGACAGCTCTATACAAATAGCATAGGCGTGTGTGCGGAAATAACCCAGTGGCAAGCGATGTTACTATAATTACATTGTCTGAACTATTTCAAAAGATATTTACTATTATCATTTGTCAGTAAATATTTCCAACATCTGAACCATTTGACGTATTGGCAATCAGTTTTCGTCGTTTAAATTTTGCTAATCGTTAAACAATTTTTCCAGAGAGAAAAGAAAGTTTCTTCTTCATATCCACTATGTTGGTATCGTATTATTAATATCAATGGGATGTATTATTAAACAGAGGTGCTGCTATCTGCTGGCAGGAGGCGACAACACCGCTGGAATTTCTCGCAGAAATCTTCAAGTTGACCGGTATTGTTTTCTAGTGTATTTGACTTAGCGATGAAACCAAAACTTTATTGACCGTGACTCTAAAGTCCAATGTATACCACTATCGTAGTTTCGCATGTATCCGGTTCACGTATTTTGAGATACAGCAGTGTGAAAAAGCCGTTTCTGGCCGTGGAGGGCGTGAAAATAAAATTTCCAATGTGAGCGATGTCTTGAAAGGATCACTTTAAATCCGAATCAATGATATCAATCAGTGAAAACTCTTTCACTGAAAGTCAGTTGATAAGCTACTGCTGACCGGTGAATCAAGAAAATTTACTGGGAACAAGTGATTTAAAGCAGTGACTTTCTTGACCTTCAGAGGGAAATCACAATTAAATCAGTGAAATTCCACCACTATATTAATTAGCTATCTGGCACTGATTATCAGTCCATGAATTCTTTCTATTTTCACTCATTTGGATAAATTATCATTGACTCCAGTTGAGTGATCATTCCGTCGTCGTTTGGAATATACTTTGTTTTCACTGGTAAACCTATTTGGGGCACGTTTAACAGTTTCGTCAAGAAACGCATTTTCCGACCTTGCTGCTACGGATTCCAAGCACCAGTCAGGCGACCACCTTAACCTGTTTTTACACAAAGACAGTCACTTCGCATACGCAAGATCATCATGACATGACATTAAGAGTTACGGACACTACTTCGCCTCGTAAAGATTCTTCAAGGCTGCCCATAGTTAGTTGAGCACTTTCGGAATTAATCTTTGAAAAATTGTCACTTCCTCAGCCTGCATATATTTTAATGGGAACACTGAATGATGTGTGCCCAGTATAACTGGTAACAACTGAGGGAAAGTAGTTTTAACTTTTAATTAAAAGTGTTACGTGAACTTATGCGAATAACACAAAGATATTGTTTTGTTTTCTGTTTTTTTTAACGCATTTATAGTAAGAATGAATAAATTTTTTAAATATTCACTTGTCTAATAGTTTCACACTTTCACATGCCAGACGCATGGACAAAGAGACCAGATCCATGAAAATGGGGAAAAAGGTTTTGTTGAATAAAACAAAGTATGTTTGGCGCAGCCAAAATAATTGTTTGTATAAGGGCCGTTAAATATTATGTTGTTCAAATCAAATTATTGTGTTGTCCTTCTTTGTTTGGGGTAACTAAAAATATTTTTGGCTCTGTAGACATTAAATAGTTGCGATTATTATAAAAAACCGGAAGCAAAACCGGGTTACGAACCCAGTGCCCCGAGTAATATGCCCTAATTAGCTTGTAATGATTATTGGATGCGTTTAAATTCATATATTTCAAACAACTAATAATTTATTATTTAAAGTTTTACAGATTTAATTTATGTTTCATACAGAATTGGTTTTATTAGGGGATGTGTATACCATTATTAAGTATCAATAATTTTGCTGACAAACACCAGTACTATCACAATTGTCACAAAAATTACACACTTTCGAGCAATTTTTTCAAAAGAAGGCAATCAAATGAGTGGCCAAGCAAATATATATATATATATATCTGGTTTATTGAACTGAAAATGTTATTGATGGTTTGTTTTGTTTATTTAGACATGTATTTTAATGGGGGCAATAATATATGTTTGGCCATATACAAGAAAGTATTTTGTTGGCTGGAACAAACCTTTCTCTCAGTATACGCAATGTGCATGCAAGTGTATCTGAGGCGGGGTTTTGAAAGTGCTCAGTTTACCGTGAACAGACTATACACGGTAACTGTATTGATATTAAACCAGCAAACAGGTAGAGAACAGAAACCCCGATGTTGCACGAGTTTCGCGCTCATGCTGGATTTAAATTGGCGCGACAGGCACGACGCGACGGAAATAATGCTTTACCCCATCACAAATGAGTTTTTTATTACATCAACGCGACAAAAATCTAGGGCGCGAAGGACTCTCTAGACATAAATAATTCTTAATTATGTCACGTTGCGGGCACGACAATCGTTAATAAACGAGTGTACTTTCTTGCCGCTGTAGTGGTGGCGATCTTCGGTTGGCAACATTTGCAATCACGCACAAAGATCGTAAATACAACTGATTGTGTTTATTTGCGAAGATAGACGTCGTTCTTTAATTACATTGAACCATTGTTAGGCCCCTATCATGAGTTCCAAAACTACAGAACATAAACATTCATGTAGTTGTTTATGTTGTAAGCTGTTCTTTTTCTCTCATACAAGTATACACAGACGGCCTTCTGCTACACTTTCGCGTATGCAGCCGGGGCCNCTTCTGCTACACTTTCGCGTATGCAGCCGGGGCCGCGGTGGCTGAGCGGTTAGACCAAGGCGAACCGGGTTCATTCCCCGGCCGGGACACTCCCTGATTTTCGCAAGTGTTTATCTTTCCGGACGATGCCGCTGGTCGGCGGGTTTTCTCGGGAGTCTCCCGGTTTACTTCTCCCTTGCATTCCGGCGCTGCTCCATTCTCAACCTCATTTCACCTTTATTGGCTCTCAAGACGTCGTTGTTAAGAGCTGCCCAAATCTCTCAACTCAGGTCAACTCAACTCGGATATGTAGCCACGAACTGTCGTAATGTAATTTTTGGTTTCGCGTGGCATCTGTGGCGCCAACGTGAATCCAGCTGAGATGTGAGGAAGCCGCGTGAAGTGGCGGCCGAAGGAAGCTCACTGCCTCCAGGTCTCCTCTGCCTGGACGCAGGAAGCGCCTATTGCGATTAATAATCGTGATAACAAACGAGCGAGCAGCCGGACTCTGCCAGCCGCCATCTACACTCTCAAATCAAGACAAATGAGAAGCGGTTATTGCCTTAGTTTCCAGTGGGAGTGCGCTGCCTCGTCTGGCCCCACGAGTGCGCTCTTGCTGCTCCGCCCTAGCCACCCAGCGAGTGTACACTTCGCTCACGGTGACCCCCATCTCGCGAGTGTATGCTCCTCTCATAGCAACTCCCAACTTTCGAGCTCACGATCAAAGCGTGACGTCAACGTCCTTTCTGTGTGTACGAGTTTCCCTTTAAAAATTCCCGTTATCATTAAACCAGAACACTTACAACACTTAATAAACTCTCCAGACTTGTATACTTACTGATCATAACTTATGAAAAATGACATATAATTCACAGCTACATAACAGTTCAGGAACCGTTCTTCCCGTTTAAATTGGTAAACAGATACGGTATTTCACAATTGAAGTATTGAATTCAGAAAAGCATTTCCTCATCGGTTGGTTAGTCTGAAAGATAGGCGTCTCTTGAAACAAGTCTTCATGTCAGTTTTCCGGGATTACTTAACCAGTTGCCGCCAAACTACACAAATTCTGTAGATCAAATGACCATGGAAATGTTTTAAGTCAGAACGCCGTGTCTACTGGCCCATTTAACCAACCAATGTTATTCAAACTTGGTAAACTGGCTGCAGCGTACCTATAACGAGCATTAAAAGTGGCGATTCCCACTTCCTTTGTTCATAATTTCATTGCGTTAGCGAAACCTGAATACATGTAGCTATAGGTGGTACTCTATAAATTTAGCACTCTAGAAATAAATCTTTGAAAAAAAGTCATTGATTATAACTGCATGTATTTTAACTAAAGCATTGACGGAAATACTCACACTAAAGTCGGCAGTGAGTTAGGAGAAGTAGTTCCAGGTCGTCAAGTCTCGCTAAACGCAATATTAAACATCAACGGCCACGACACCGGAAGTTTGCGAAAAAATGTGTTTTATCTGTACCATACATGAATCATCGATTGGCAGTAACACCATTCCCCCGAACATACCATTGGTAGGGGTATACGGGGTGAGCTTTGAAATTGCAAATGGAATGTGGGTCGTATAAGGTATAGTCTAAAAGAAAACAACATTTACTGAGACATGTTTTATTTTGACGAGCGTAGTTTACGCACAATTAAAATTGATCGCAATCGTGGTTTTCATACCACAATCAAAAGGAAATCAACGGAACATGTTTCTCTGGCGTACATACCTGGTGTACGTATAGTAAAAAGGAAGTCGGGTGTACAGTAAATACCGGTATGGTGTGAGGGAACTACAGTGAACTGGGAACTGGGAACACTCATTCGCACACAGCACTCTTCATAAGTATTCTAAATGTCGACCATCCTGTTTCAGACACAACTCTGATCTCCGTCTTACATTCACGGATGCTCAGCATACCTCTGATCCTGTCTTTCATGCAATGCAAAACGAACGACTTACGTAATGAACGAACGTTCGATTGTCAGTCAACGTGCATGTAAAACTTGCTCTTGTAAGAGGTAGATGGCTTATCTGCTTGCTGCTTAGTGCTTCCTTATTCCCCGCGTTTGTCCGGAAGCAGTCCTATAATAACAGTTAAGTTTATCCAATTATCATTGGTTGTGCGTTAAATAATCCACGTCAGATACACAATATGCGCCATTAAGTTATTGCCGATCGGAGTGCAAGGCTCGCTTTAATACTAGCTGTGACTTGTGTGCCTTACTGCATGGACTCTCGCAGTAGGTATTAAACTATTCCCAAGCAAAAGCGGAGAATAATGTAGCACTACGCAGCAAGCAGATAAGCCATCTACTTCGTACAGGAACTGCAGGCATTGCATACAAGTTAACTGACAATCAAAAGGTCATTCATTTAGAGAATCATTCGTATTACATTGTAACTATTAATCGTGGGTGTTATTTAAGTGTCAGAAATTGTCTGCCTGTGGTGTTGCCTACTAAATGGAATGCCGTTTACAAACGAAGAAGCATTTGGCATGCTGATGATACTAGGGGAATGTCTTCATAACTGCAGAGCTGCTGCCCGGTTATACGCAGAGAGATACCCACAGCGCTTCCATCACTCGTACAATGTCTTCCTGCGTCTTGCATATTGCGTGCGCACAACCGGGCTAATGCAACCGACACGCAACAAACGTCGTGGCATCAGACGACCTGTGAGAGACGAGACGGCTGTTGTAGTTAATACTCATGATTCCACATGGAGGATTACCCGTGACTCAGGATTGTCTTAAAGTACTATGTGGAGAATCCTCACTGATAGTCATTTACATCCGTGCCATGTACAGCTACACCAAGTACTTGGGAATAATGACTCTCCTAAGATCATTGATTTCTGTAACTGGTACCTGAGCAAGGACCGTACTTCCCGTCACAGCATTTTGTGGACTGATGAGGCCGCATTCAAGAGTACTGGTGACGTTAACATACATAATGCCTATTACTGATATGCAGTCAACCCACATTGACTCCGTCAAGCGGATAACCAGCATGTGTGGGGCCTATATACTTGGCGTGGCCTTCTCGGACATCGTGTCGTAGGACCACATTTTTTTGAAGTGTAATAAAATGGTGCAGCATATGCAGACTTCCTAGAGAATATTTTGTATCAGCTTATCGAAAATGTCCTTCTCGCTCTGAGATTAACACTGTGGCTTTATACAGAATGTCTGTCCAGCTCACTCTTCAGGCAGAGCTCGGCTAGTTGCTGACTTATTATTCCCCAGACGGTGGATTGGACGAATGGGTCCTGTAACGTGGCCACCAGGTTCTCTAGAATTGTCCCCAAATTACTTCTTTTTGTGGGGGAGAATCAAAGACATCGTCTACGGCCTGCGTCCAACAACGAGAGAAGACATGAAAGACAGAATCAGAGCAGCATGTGGATCTCTCAGCTGTTCTGAGGTCCGCCGAGCAACCGCGAACGCAAGACAGAGAGCAGAGTCGTGTCTGATACAGGTTGGTTGACATTCCGAACACTAATGAAGAGTGATGTGTGCGAATGAGTGTTCCCAGTTCCCATTTCACAGTAGTTCTCTCACACCATACTGGTATTTACATTACACCCGACGCCCTTTTGATTGTATGTAAACTATACATGCACGTTAGAAAAACAACATGTTTCTTTGATTTACTTTAAATTTTAATATGAAATCCACGTTTTCGTTCAATATTCTTTGTGCGTAAAATACACACGTCACAAACCATATGCTTACATGATTAATTTTATTATGCATAAACTATGCATGTTAGAAAACAACTGTCTTATCAAATGTTGTTTCCTCTAAGACTATCTATCTAACGATACCATATACGATCTATGTTCCCATTTGCAACCTCAAATCTCACCCCCCCTTCCGGTATGATCATGGGAATAGAATTACTACCAATCGATGATTCATATAGGGTATAGTTATCACAATTTTTTCGCCAACCCCCGGTGTCGTGTTGCTGCCGAGAAAAAAGGGGAGAACGTGAGCTGTGAATCAGCCTGTAGAGCAGTTCGTAACCCCAAATATACAAAAATTATTCTCATAATAAGTAAAATGTTTAGTTCTACATTTTATAATACTTTTTTGTTGTATTTCGACGTTTTTCTATTCGTGGGTAGTCTTAACATTCCACGTAATATGCCAACCTGGCCAGTGTGTCTACATGTAAATTAAGTGAGTTTTAATAATTCAAAATTTGAACAAACTTAGATCGAGTGCATTTAATTATATTTGTAACACTGTGCAGCAATTCTGGAGCCTCAGTGAGTGTGAGTTTTTATCTACGTGATTATCGGGAACAGTGTTTACGAAACGACACCTCGGTTTGTATTTCATTAGTTTTTAACAAACAACGCTATAAAATCGCTTTATATTACACGTGGAACATTTGTTCTCTACGTTCAATATATTTGCATAGTTCCTTGACGTGTCGTTGAACCTCTTATTGTGTCCGGTTTAACATAAACTGTAAGAATGCCGCGCTGCTACTGGTAACCCCGATTTCGGTAATGAAAATTGGATTCTGCATTAAATGTGTGAATGCAATTTCATGAAATGCTTTGTCATCGGTTAGGTATTGTTTTGTTAGTATTCTGAGGAAATTACGTTCACATCGCTGTAGTAATTCTAATATCATAAGCTAAAAGTTATTTTCTCCTAAGAAAGGTTAGGCCAATATTTTGTATCTTTCAATCCTGCAAAAAAAATATTCATAAGGACGGATTTATATTAATCTTGCATTTAGTAATAAATATAACCACGAAGGTGTGCTGTAAAAAATTGGTTCAAATTGGTTTAGCCCCCAAGGTTTATGACAGAAATTTTTGTTATTCGTAACACTGTCGCAGCAAAACCGGCCATTTGCTTACACTAAGTGTGTGTATATTTATACAATTTTGATGTTATTTGTGTTTTACGTATTACACTGCTATCAGTAAGAATTGTTATACGTCGGCAAATAATGCTACGATTGTAATGTATTCAGCAGGAGAATAGTATTTTGTAATATTCTACTTACATACAATAACGTGAATTTTAAAGGCCTTTTAGCACATCGTTTTCCTTAGTTCTGCCAAAAATTGTGATTAAAAATATTTCTCGTATCTCATAACGACGATTGAACACAGGTTGTTTTCCGTAGATGTTGGACTAAATAGTTTTATCTCGGAGGGTTTCATTCCTATGATAGGCGAAAATTCGAACCTTGCACGTATTTAACAAGGAATATTCTAAATAGCGTGTCGATAATTTAATCAGTGGAAATGAGAAAAATAATTTCAAAATGTCAGACATTTTATTTTGAAATAGTAAAAATCACACCATTAGGGTTCGCAAAGATGTATTATTTACTGAATTTAACGTGTACGTATCTACAGTGTACTACTATAGATAATCACATGTTGCATTGCTATGTAAATAAATACAGTGGACTTATGAACAGCTGATTAAACATACGCCAAATGACAGTGTTAACATTGAGATACTTCGGCATGAAACGCAACAAGCTGAAATTATAAAATAAGCAGGACTTTGAAAAGGGCTCACTTTACCAAGAATAACATCTAGTTATAATGTTTATATAACTACTCAACTGATTTCTGACAAATACCGTTTAAAACTCGTGGCATGGTAGACCACTCTAAACACATATAATTTCAGTAAATCAAGACTTACTTACAAAATAGTGGCTATAAAAATTAATTTCAAGCATATTAAAAATTAAACCGTTATGCCGTGTATACCTAATCAGAGTAGTGAATTTTATAATTTGTCTATTTTATGCATCATTGTGTAAGGAAGTGCGGCATGAAGTACTGCTGTGGTCGAGCAGTTGGCCCTCTNAATTTGTCTATTTTATGCATCATTGTGTAAGGAAGTGCGGCATGAAGTACTGCTGTGGTCGAGCAGTTGGCCCTCTCTTAACCTCTGGGGCCGCGGTGGCACAGCGACTAGAGTGCTCGCCTCCTACCAAGGCTGAAAGGGTTCAATTCCCGGCGGGGTCGCTCCTGGATCTTCACGAGTGGTAATGGGGCCGGTCAGCGGGTTTCCTCAGGGATCTCCTGTTTCTTAAGCCCTTGCATTCCGGAGCTGCTCCACACTCACCTCGGCTCTCGAGACCTCTCCACTGTCCAACCCCCTGCCACCTGTCTCCAGCCGGCAGCCTCTGTGTAACTCACGCCTCTGCAAGGCTCGAANTCTCCACTGTCCAACCCCCTGCCACCTGTCTCCAGCCGGCAGCCTCTGTGTAACTCACGCCTCTGCAAGGCTCGAACTCATCCTGTGATGACGTAGTGCGAGGGGCGGGGACATATGACTTGCCTGTGATTGATGCATCGCGACTGGTGGCGAACAGTATCTTCTAGAATATCGGGGATTTCCTCTTCCAGTCAAGAAACCTCTGGACCCTGAATTGGGTCACCTGGAGTCGGAATTATCAAGGAAGTACCAGAAGCGGTGTAAATACAGCGCTCACTCCGCAGGTGGTGTTTCTTGTGTGTGTGTGTGTGTGTGTGTGATGAGTGTTCCGGCAAGCCGCGGCAGTGACCTGGAGTCTGAGCGACTGCGGAAGACATCAGCTGTGTTTGAGGTTGACCCAGCATCTGAAACTTCATCACAGACTGACAAATTGCTGCAACTGGACTGAGAGGATTAAACTACTTCGTTTATGTAATTTATAAAATTTATTAATGCAGTTCACTGACGAGAGTAGTTTCTGAATTCGACAAAATAATGGCCGTGTTGGCGTTCGTAGACGTGCAGGTGAGCGNTCTCCACTGTCCAACCCCCTGCCACCTGTCTCCAGCCGGCAGCCTCTGTGTAACTCACGCCTCTGCAAGGCTCGAGCTCATCCTGTGATGACGTAGTGCGAGGGGCGGGGACATATGACTTGCCTGTGATTGATGCATCGCAACTGGTGGCGACCAGTATCTTCTAGAATATCGGGGATTGCCTCTTCCAGTCAAGAAACCTCTGGACCCTGAATTGGGTCACCTGGAGTCGGAATTATCAAGGAAGTATCAGAAGCGGTGTAAATACAGCGCTCACTCCGCAGGTGGTGTTTCTTGTGTGTATGTGTGTGTGTGTGTGTGATGAGTGTTCCGGCAAGCCGCGGCAGTGACCTGGAGTCTGAGCGACTGCGGAAGACATCAGCTGTGTTTGAGGTTGACCCAGCATCTGAAACTTCACCACAGACTGACAAATTGCTGCAACTGGACTGAGAGGATTAAACTACTTCGTTTATGTAATTTATAAAATATATTAATGCAGTTCACTGACGAGAGTAGTTTCTGAATTCGACAGAATAAAGGCCATGTTGGCGTTCGTAGACGTGCAGGTGAGCGGAACAATCAATACCGGACCCACGCCTGGGGTTGTGGTACGGGAGCGACAAGCCTCACATTCCGATCGCCTCTGGTATTGATTCAGGTGGGCATGATGAATGCTTCATACATCCGTGACGTTGCCAATCGCGTCCTCCAACCACATCTCGACACACTGCAGTAACCAACCTTCCAGCACGATAACACACGTCTCTATGTCGCTAGGGCAGCACAGCATGCTCTACGCAACGCACACGTGCTACCCTGGCCTGCTATATCTCCAGACCTCAGTCACGTTGAGCATGTGTGAGACATGATGGAACAATGCCTGACATCCAGCCCAGCCCCGGCAACGACCATCACCCAGCTACGTCAAGAAGGTCTACATGTGTCGGAAACTACGTCTCCTATCCTTCAGTGGAAAATATTTTCAACCTTTGCACTTGAAACTTTTGCATCAGAGTCTAATCACAAACACCGCCAGGAGGCATAATGAAATAATGTTTGCAATAAGGTTTGTGAGAGTCTTACACCGGACTGTAGTCTGGGTGAATTAAAGTATATTGTAGAAGAAATATCTGTGTATGGTCATTTGTAGTACTGTCAATAAATAAGAGAATTTAATTTAGTTCTTTCATTTCATTAAGAAATCAACCCCCCCCCCCACGAACCTGGCAGCATTCAGGTACACGTGACAGTATATAATTGTTTACACAATATCTCGGGAGGTATTTCAATAATTGCCACCAATTTGGCTATCAAGTAGTGATATGGTGGGCCTCACTTACCTTCCATTTTTTATTAGTTATCAGACACGGACGTTTTCAGAGTTGTCGCCGTAGAAACATTTTCTGTCAGCATGCCGTGCATACCGAAGTTCAAACTTTTTCTACCAATATTCGTATGCTGGCAGCGTTAATAAATGTTATATCAAGTTTTCCCGCCGGTTAGTCACCTAGCCCCAAGATGCATATGCTGTAAGCAATAATTATTATTTAAAGAACCTNATACCTGCACTAATTTCAAAATAATCTGTTATATGCAGGTAGGGGGAGTGTATTTTTCATAAGTTTATTACAAAAGTGCAGAAATAACGGTGAACAGGTTGACCGACGTGCTGACAAGAGTGCAGGCTTCCGTGCTGCTCGAACGGAACAGTCAGAGGCTGGCTTGCAAACTGAGCCACGCGCGCTTGTGTTAATAACGCCACGACACGCAGCACTCACAAGCGCAGGGGTGTCCAGTGAGAATGCTTGAGTCATGCAATCCAGCTTGCAGCTCTACGACTTTCTGACATGTCGCCCTTCTTCACTCTTCACTCGTAAAAGTTACTTATTGCATGATTTGTGATTAACTTCATGGTGTAATGCAACAAATAATTGACCCACAAAAATAAAAAAATGTAGTGAAATTTAATTTTTCGATCCTCTGAATTATAAATTTGTCAGCTTCAGATGTTCGTCGATGTTTACCCATCTGGGAGGAGCTGGGTTCGGGTGCAGTACTGCGTTAGGAGCGGGGACTCTGAGAGGCTGCTCGTGGATGCGAGGTGACAGGTTGCTCTACTGCGGTGGCTGAGTCTACCAATTTCGATGTAGATGAATCTGCGGTGGCTGAGTCTACCAACTTCCATGTAGATGAATGTTCAATATCGGCATCGACCCATCCTTGTCTTTACTACTGCGCCTCTCGTGCCGTATACCGTTACACATTGCGGTAATTTCGTCCAGCCAGGGCGAACTGCAAACGTGAATGTAGCACTTGTCATCTTCACATAGGAAACTTGCTGAGAGCTGGGAGGTGTCTTGCGGCGAAAATATACACCAACTTAGTCGGAAATGAATATTTCCATTTCATATTTGAAAATAAATCAAGCTGCGAGTCTCACCACGCTAATCTTTAAAACATATGCTATATTCTACACAGCGTTGGCTTGAATATACGTAATCATACCGCGAATTAGGGTTGAACATGGAGCGGCCTACATCTACCACTGGGCGAGGATCTGGAAGCAGGTCAATTTCTTCTCTATCAAATCCGCTGTAGTCAATGACATCGAACTGGTTCTCTGCTGACTCACGACGTCGTTGCTAGATAGGCGTCACACATGAGTGGTAACCACGAGGTCTGCCATAAGGTCCAGTATGGCGGTGTGCTGGTCACCATTACAATGCACCATCCATCTAATGGCGCCATGGCAACCATCCGTCTTTAGTTTGTAACTGATTGTTCCTGCGCCCCAAACATGACTCCGCGGTTCTTCTTCAGTACGCATTATCAACTGACATATAGTGACAGTCATCGATTCCATATAGCAAATACGCCTGGGCCAGGCCGGTCAAGACGAAGAATGCATGCCCTTGTCACCGGGGCCATGGGTTTGGAAATATACGACATGGGTGAGTTTGAGTTTAACATTATATAATCCTGGATTTTAATTTTTTCCCGATTTCTTATGTTTAGTGGAAATTGGGGCCAAGATTAAAGTAGTCTACATTCAACACATGGTTGTTGGTGTCAGTATGTAATATGTTCCTAAACTTCTATTATGTTCTTCGATTGTTGAAATTTTTTCTGAATTTTTACAGCTCAAGTTCATTGGGGTCAAGGTCACCAACATTCAACATGGTGGTCGGAGTCAGTACCATATAATATTTTTTTAGAATTTTATGATATTTTTTTAAATTTTTTTTTTTTTTTTGATTATTCTTTTCAAGATTATTGGGGTTAAGGCCATTAACTTCCAATATGGGTGTCTGAGTCAGTGACATAATATGCTCTCAAACTTTTATTAGCTTCTTTCGATTTTTTACAATTTGTTCTCGGTTTTCAATTTTACAATCTTTGGGGTCAAGTTCAAGGTTGCCAACATCCAACATGGGTGTCAGAGTCAGTAATTTAATTTGTTCCTAAACTTTTATTACTTAATTTCGATTGTTTTGCAATTTTAAATTGATGTTTTCAAGGTCATTGAGGTCAAGTTCAAGTCTACTGGCGTACAAAATGGGCGTGATATTAGTGCCTTTCGATTTTAACGATTGTTTACTCGATGTTTATAACTGGAGAGTGCGAGGGCGGTAGAGGGCGGTGGATTGGCAAGGGGGTGAGGGGAGGATGGTGAGATGGTGTAATGTTATCATTATGTGTTACACCCAGTTTTTAGAATCAATTTTTAGATTTTAAGCTACCTGCCTCCCTGGCGCTTGAAATTAATTGCAAAGTGTTTGAAATACAATTTTTTTATATTTTTTACAAGAAAACTATTAAACTTGTGCTCAATGTGCTTATTCACGGAAAGGTCACTTCATTCGAGTCCTATTGAGTGCTTTCAAGACACGAACATTTGAAACACACTATTAGTAGCGGGGAAAGCTCAGTGTAGACGGGCCCCTTAATGTTTGGTGGAAGAGGGCACAAAATAAATTTCTCTGGAGGATATAACAAAACAAATAGGGATACAGCTCTAGGGGACATGATCGCTTGTGTACTTCAATACGTCTGCATTATTGGTAATACTCTATTTTCTTTACTATTTTCTTTAGAGGCGCGGTGATGTAGGGATTAGACAACTCGCCTCCAACCAATGCGATCTGGGTTCGATTCCCGGCGGGGTCACCGTTGGATATTCGAATGTGGGAATCGTGCCGGACAATGCCGCTGGTCGGCGGGTTTTCTCGGGGATCTCCCGTTTCCCGCAACCTTGAATTCTGGCGCTGCTCCATACTCACCTCACTTCACCCTCGTCGGCTCTCAAGACCTCGCTGTAAAGAGCCGCCAAAATCTCTTTACACACTCCCTCTATTTTATTTCGGCTATGGCAATGAAATGAAAGAAATGAAATGTATACTTGACTTTTATGGCTTAAATCGACAGATATTGACGATATATTTCACTTGGCACCATAAATCAGCGCTCTAGCGTGTCAGGAATCGCGAGATGCACGGGTCCTAAAGTTTCAACCATGCCCCAAACTGCCACTTGTCGCTGCGGACCCCCACCTAAGGCCTCGCACTTGCGCAGCGCCAAGGCTTTACTCGAATCATAGTCGCATACCCTATTTTACGAGATCACATTTATTTGAATCGTATTATCATAGGCTGTTTATGGTGTGAGCACTTGTATGCATACTGTGTATTCTTCCACCGTATGCGAAATGCCTGATAACTTTATTCATGCGTCGGTTAAGTGAAACCGTGAATTATAAAAGGGAACATAATGCTTATTCGTCAATTCTTACTCTAATATGCATGAAAAGAAAAAAGAAAGGAAAATAAATCATTTCCGTATTCACACGTGCTTCCCTAATACTTTTAATTCAGCGCTAAGACCTGGAACTACTTCTGCTTCGTCGTTACCAACTTTATTGGACGCACAGGGGCAGCGGTGGCGTAGTGTCCAGGGCGCTCGCCTCCCACCACGGCGATCCGGACTCGATCCCCGGCGGGTTCACTCCCGGATCTTCGCATGTGAGAATCGTGCTGGACGATGCCGCTTGCCGGCGGGTTTTATCGGGGTGCTCTCGTTTCCCCCGCCCTTGCATTCCAGCGCCGCTCCATTCTAGGGTCTCATTTCTGTCATGCCTGGGGATGACGGTCACCTACGGGTCCCAGCTGGAAAGACCGTCACTCGGAGGGTGTTGCCTTGCCCTGGGTGCACTCCCCACACGCCATTATTATTATTTTAAGACGCACACCGCTCAGTGCGTCCGTTTGAATACACGCAGGTAGAGAACAGTCACGTTTTCCAGAGCTTGATATCAAAAGTGGTTAAATAACCATGAACCACCAATAGTCATGAAGTTATGGAGTCGGCATGGATGAGCCGGCAAACGTTACGTTACGTTACGTTACATCTCCGTGTCTATCCTGGTTCTTCACCTAGTGTTTGAATTGTGCCGCAGTGGGTTTGGAATATGCGTTTTTTTAAAAACGAAACCACTAAATGTATTCCCTTTATACAAATGTACGGAAATAAAACACACTTTACACGAGGTACGAATAACACTCTCAATACATTATATATGCTATCTCCGAGCACTACAACGTAGGTGAAAACAGCTTTTCCCCACTGCAGCATCTCTTTATGTATTAATTGTAAACATGCGAAACTATAGTAGAGACCTGCACTGAACTTTGCTCGGTCACCGCTTAAAGTCCCACAAGTTCACGCAGCATGGTGAGAACACTGCACGCCAGTAGGGGTGATGGGGCACTAGGCACGCGTGATAGTGTCGCCCTTATCACCCGCTTGCTTCTGAACCTGGAGATCCAAGTAGGCGGCTCCCTTAAGCATATTGCTCCGAGTATAGCACAGACTAGGGCTGAGGTAGAGCGATCACGCTGGCTGCGCACAACCAATCTCCGTGTCCTAACATGAACTGCTTTTATGAAAAACACGTCTTGCGAAAACGGCATTGTTGGGATGTTTTGTTAGAAAACTAATATGTAAACAAATGTTTTGAGATGTTTTTATTATACATATAACCAATGTGTAATACAGTTAAAAAAATTCAAATTAGTAAAAGTATTTGATAAATATAATAGTTCTTGTCATTAAAATATTTATGTATGTATAAACAAACACTTTCATCACTGTTGACCATTTGCCAATGGAGTTGTGTTATTTTGGGGTAGGTCAGTTTTAGGTACATGCGCAGAAGATGGATAAGTGGTCTACCTCATATTTAATCTATGGAGTGTACTCGTTCACGTATGACGTGTTGCAAAAAAAAAGTCCTGGTCGGAGCTGTGTAGTGTTAGAAACGAGCACCTTCACAGCACAGACTGCGCGGCGTGAGTAATGCTATTGGCTACCTCTGGCACACCGAAATTCTATTATTTGTTGCTACTGGAGCTATTGACGAATACTATTATAGTAATAGGTTTCATTGTATCACGAGAAATACGTCAATACTTGTCAGGCCATATTTTTTTTCTTTCGGAATACCTAGAGCGGAAAATTAATGTGTAAGTTAAGGAGTCAAGGGCGTCAGTGACAAAAAAAATTCGTTATTTTATATTTGTACCTCATACCTTTTAACATGCATACATTAGACTACTATTTCCTCAAATATAATTTTTCAAGTTACAAATTTTTTTCGAAAAAAAAAAAAAAAAATAAAAAAATAAAAATAAAATAACCACATAAAAGTCAAAATTTAACTGATTTTGTAATGTGCAAATAATATAAAACAAAATGTTTTGCAGATAATTCAACACGGGGTCACTGAACGGTATTATATTAATTCATTTTAATGTAAGCTTAGCAACATTTATTTTACAAAAAACCAAGGGCGGCCACAAATAAAAAAATTCAAGAATTCTCTTGTTTTCAGCAATTTGTTGAAACTGCAAAAACATTTCCTTGTGCGAATTTGTAGACGTTGTGAAGTAGCTATTGACATTTTATTTCAGTATAATTAATCTCATCTCTGTTTGTAAGTAAGTTTTCTTGGTTTGTACATTTATAAAACAATAAGATTGTGATTATGGCATGAATTTAAGCGGAAACTATGATTTATAAATATTCTTGCCAGGCAAAATTATTTAATGATAATATCTAAAAGTTGAACAGTGTATGGTAAAAACATAAAATTCAAATTTTTTCCATCGCGAACGGTTTTAAAGAATTAGCCCCTTATCATACGGATTAATTTTTCAGTTCGGGTGTTGCAAAAGGGAAAATTCACGGTGTGAAAAGTACTTACGAACTTCTCAAACCAACTGCCAATTTAGCACCTATGGAAAGGTTTCAGTAGATCCACGGCACAAGCAGACACTTATTATAAAATAGCTGATGTATCATCGCCAACCAATAGCATTGGCCAGGGAAAGGCGATGTCTATTAGTGCTTGATTCTGGCCTCGCACAGCAATGACCATACCTTCTCCTGTCTGCAACATGTCAGACGTTACCTAGTGTAGTCGGGAGCGGTTGGAGTTGAGAGATTTGGGCGGCTCTTAACAACGAGGTCTTGAGAGCCGATAAGGGTGAAATGAGGGGAGCATGGAGCTGAGCCGGAATGCAAGTGCGGGGGAAATGGGAGATCCCCGAGAAAACCCGCTGACCAGCAGCACCGTCCGGCACGATATCCACTTGCGAAAACCCGGGAGTGACCCAGCCGGGCATTGAACCCGGTTAGCCTTGGGAGGAGGCAAGCAGTCTAACCACTCAGCGACCGTGGCCCCTATACTCAGGATAATATGTTAAAGGGTTAACGTAAAAAACACTTTAATGTAATAATATGTGATTTTAAGAGCAGTGGCAGGCGGTGAGGTAGCAGCGGACTTGTGAAGTCCCGTGAATCACGCAGACACACGCAGGCAGGAGGTATCGAGCGAGGGGTGGCATTGTGTACGGCCCACAGCCACGGCGTATACCACCTCCACGGGCCTTCGTCTCTCCTGACAGCGACAGATAAGACCTCGTCCGTACGTCGCCTTCTCCGCACCGAGCGCCGGTCTTCTGTCGCACTGCTGCACGTATAATCCAAGAATTTATTATTTTCTACTACTTGTACTAAACTTTCACTTATAAGTTGGGGTAGAGGAAGTTTCGCGAATTTCATTTCAGGACGAGATAAACGTCCAACACGTTTATGCTGAAGTCGCCTTTGTAGTTGGGTCACAGTTCATTAGACACGGCCTGGACGACTCTGAGCCAATAGCAGACTGGCAAGGAAACAATAAGCGAGTGCCATACTGTCAGGTGTGATGTAACACTGGCTTCTCTCTGAGGCAGCAGCCAATGAACAAACCTCCAAGGCTCGAGTGTACACAGAACTGCGGAGTCTACCATAAACGTCTTTGAACTCCCGAAATTTTCCTATCCCTACACTACTTAACTTATAAGTCTGGTGCCCAATTCCGAAACGTCTTTTATTTATTTAGTAAAACGTGTGGTTAATTTATGGCGGGACAGAAATAATTGCACACAAATATCAGGTTGAACATTTCATATTTTAAATTAATAAACATATTATAACTTCGAAATACTGTCCTTGAATAATCAATTAAAAATTTCTTCACAGCCAAAAAACAATACGTTGAGATAATTCATAACAATTAAATTCATCAAAATTAACAATTGCTTGAAAAGGAAATCAATCCGAATAAGAACTTTCAAAAGAACTAGATATATAAAATTACAATGTTAAAACTTAGTTTCTTCAATAACGATTAGAACAAATCATTAAGTAGTTGACTAGAATATGGCCCCATTTTACATGATGATCTTCTGAAAAGGAGGGCAGCAAGAACCATGCCCATCAAAGCTTCCATTTCCTAAAATGCACCATTTAAAAATTACCATTAAAACATTTCTCTCGCCGGAGGCAGTCATAGACGACCCTGCGAAGCTACCGAATAAAAAAATTTCAAAACTAATCACATTTAAAACGTATGGAAAAACCCCAACAAGATATTCGTAGATACAACTGACTATAAAAAAGATTAAGACTTGGGCAGTCGAAGAGGGGACAAACACTACTTGTTAAAACAAGGGAAAAACAATAATACGATAATTTAGTTAGTCCGAAACGAAATTTAAAATGACAGCCAAACCTACAATTTAGAAAAAAAACTAGCATTTTGCTAACCCAAGACAAACACAACTATGCCACAGAAAATACCAAACCATTATTAAACAGCCCATAAACTCACTGAGCGTTCTCCACGACTGACCGTCTTAACGCCCCATCGCTCAGCGGCTGGAGAAATCAAGTAAAAGTAAGTTATTAACATTATGGCCGCTACGTCCTGCTGGACGAGAAGGTGCGGTGGTTAATCCATTCCGAATTTCTCTGCAGACGACACGTTCAAGACGTCTAGGGGAGGGGGGGGATAGGAGCAGCACAGGCCGTGCAACACCTTAAATAAACTATCCAACGCCAATTAAGAATTATGACTCGCGAAGGGAAGGGGAAAGCAAGGAAGGAGAACATAGGAGGAAAAGGAGGGCATCCGAGCCGAGCATAGAGCACACCACAGCGCCGGAGTTGGAGGCGAAGGAAATGTCTCGCGCGACGAGCGCGAGCAGCGAATACTAAAGAAAGAGTACGAGAGACTCATATATACAAGCTAATGCCTTTGAAATACGTTCATGCCCTTAGTATTAGTTATTAGTGGGGCCACCGGTTTGTCGCGAAAATATTTCAGGACTTGTTCTCCAAATCTCTGGAGCTGAGATCCACTTTCCTGATTGGTTGATTTCAACTGTCACGCAAATCACGGGAATTCATTGTCAGCATTACTTAATTCTGATTGGCTCTGTTGAGTAAAAAAAAAGTGTCATCCCACAAAGCCACTTGGCCAATAATAAAAAAAAATCTACAAGTGTCCCGTTGTACATTGAGGCTGCGTGTACATCTTTTTCGAGAATAACAGGTGGCCCTAGTTAGTAGATAATTCATATTTAATGGAATTTATCCATCAATGAATGTAATAATTTGCTTAAAAGGCAAAAGCATGTTTAACAACGGACGATTTATAACAGTACATAGGAGAAGAGACATTTTGGAAATTTATGTTTATGACAAGAGACACTTTGGAATAGTAAACGTTGGAAATAGAGACATTATGTACGTGGAGGGCTAAGAAACACAAAGACCATATTGGCAAAGATGTAGTTTGGTTTCTGAAGTATGAGATATGTTCTTCGACCGCCATTTTGTATAGAGCTTCAGGAGAAGAGACACTTTTGTAACTGCAGGGAACCGTCACTCGTAATTGTAAAATAAAAAAAAGGACGTTTTGGTAACCAAATCATGCAGAATTTCCGACAAAAGTACGCCACGTACGCTTTACTAGCATAGAACTGTTTTTAATAACCCAAAGTTTTTGCGTTATGGCATGTGAAAAGTATTTTAGTTTTTTTAGGAAGTGCAAAAACAAATTCATTTACAGAAAATTTAACAAGAGCGATTGAAGAGTCATCTCTTAATTAATTTAAAGTTATGTCCAGCTAAAAGTATTTTACAAAATAATTAATAAACTACTAAAGATAAAACTACTCCAAAAATTTTTATTTTTCAGGAATTTTAAAAAATTACGAAATGTTATATAGCATGATTTTGAAGATTCTTTTAAATGGCTTGTGAATTAGTGGTTCCTTATTTTAATATGACTTATCTTATTTTGGTAGGTGAGATAGTTTTTATATTTTGTACTTTCCAAAAACCCTAAAATAGCGATTTTGACAGGCCATCGTGTAAAAAATATGCCTTCTAAGTATTTTATGAGAGGAAGTAATACTCGCTATAATGTCTACAAGCTAGAACAGCGGTTCGTGCAAATACAAAATAATGATTCTTTGGTGACCACCGCATGTACATGCAGTTCGGGATTTGTTTTCTTCTCGTGTTCGAAGCACATCGATAAGGACGACAATAACATGTGCGCCCACTGCCCCGTCACCCCTACGTGCCGTCGTCACGCTCCCCTCTGCAAGCGACACGTGCATTACACGCGATCAAAGCCCACAGATGTAAATATGACTGTGGTTTCACTTTTATTCTCTTACAAAACTCTGCAGGCTAACTTTAAGATGCCATATTTTATTACAATTTTCACAATTTTTTCTCTTTGAATGCAATTAAAATGATGGCATCAAAACCTTACGGGCTTAGATAATTTTTTTTTCATATTTTTTGGCAAAAAGTATTTTCATGTTGTTTATCTGCTGAGACACGGGTAATTTTATTTACAGTGAAGGATTGATGTCTTCAAAATATAATGAAACAATGTTGTACGCCCTAACAAAGCCACATTTAGAAAGGAAATTAATCGTTAACATATTTAATGGTAAAAAAATATAAATCCACAAACGTTTGTAACAGTACAAATAAATACAGTGTAAATTTACTCGTTTGTAGATCTACAAGTGCCGTGTTTGTAATAGACCTCAAGAAATGTTTGTACTATTCTGACCCGCATCACGAGCTGAAGCGAAATTGCGGACACTTAACAACGTAAACCGTATATAGTTGATTGTGGAAAAACTAGGGGCGATGTAAAGTGTAGTTGCGTGTAAAGGAAATGTATTGCAAGTTCGAGAAACACAAAACACTTAAAACCACTACTCTAAACACAATAAAACCACTACTCTAATTACAATAAAACGAATACAATTTAAAAGATACGTTGCGCTATTATTCATAAACTGTTAATTATAATATTTAATATCTTCACATATCTTCAAAAATTAAATAAATGCGTTGTTCTTAACCACGTGACTTCACCATTATTTTGTTCTTATATAATGAAATATTGAGTACAAAATAATGGTGAAGTTCGTAAGTCAGTTTGGTGTCGTGGTTAAGCGTCTGCGAAATAACACAAGTGGTGTGTGTTCTAGGACCCGTGCTGGAAACACAGTACGTTTTTTTTATTTAGTCACATTTTGAAATAATGTATTTTTTATTGTATGTTATTAAATGCTACACACTTGTTTTATAGAAGAAAAAATTATAATTTTATGCCTCCTTCTCAACTTTAATTATTACTTCAACTTAATTTAGTATTAAGGANTATAGAAGAAAAAATTATAATTTTATGCCTCCTTCTCAACTTTAATTATTACTTCAACTTAATTTAGTATTAAGGACATTTTTTTTGAAAGGTGACCTCACAAAAGGACATGGATCGCAAAATGACTCGGACGAAGTCGAGATCTAAAAAGTAACAAATGTTACTGAATTATTTTGAGAGAGTAGCAAATTGTGTGTGTTGTTGTGCAACCAAATAAACAAGAGCACAGCTAGGGTCTGCAGCTCCTACAGAGCGNGAGTAGCAAATTGTGTGTGTTGTTGTGCAACCAAATAAACAAGAGCACAGCTAGGGTCTGCAGCTCCTACAGAGCGTAAAAAGAAAATTGCTTTGTAGAATGAGATATTTTCAAATGAGAGATATGAGCTCTTGTAATAAATGCTCCTTAACNTAAAAAGAAAATTGCTTTGTAGAATGAGATATTTTCAAATGAGAGATATGAGCTCTTATAATAAATGCTCCTTAACTGAAAAAAGGTAACAAACACGAAAATGCGACCTTTATGATACTCGGAACGACACTTGAAATGAGCGCGCTTCAAATTCTTGAGGGCAGTTGCCCACATACTATGAACATCTTTCGGCAACAAAGTCATTTAGATGCCACAAATTTGACAAAAGGTTATTTGGGGCAAAGGTAAACATAAGATAGAATGGTCTAGTTTTGTGTGATTAATTTATGGCTTAAATGAATGCCATTTGAAGACAATGTGGTTAGGGTTTTGTGGCGTTTGCCATGAGAAGAACACATGTTCTTAAAAAGATGGGAGGTAAACTGCGAACCNATGTGGTTAGGGTTTTGTGGCGTTTGCCATGAGAAGAACACATGTTCTTAAAAAGATGGGAGGTAAACTGCGAACAGTTATCAGACACAATGGACGAAGGTATACCAAGAGTTTGAAAAATGCGTACTTGAGGAGCACAAATAGTGGAGATAGCTTATCTTTCCGAAGTAAATTAAACTCTACAAATTTAGCGAAAGCATTAACCCACACTAACAACATATTATTTCCTAAATTACTCCTGGGAAAGGGACCAACAAAATCAATGAACAATTTTTCCATGGGTTTTTCAGTTACATCTGAAAACAGAAACCCTAAATGTGTATTCTGAGTTGGCTTTCTCAGAGTACAAATTTTGCAACATTTTACTGGCTCACAGATTTCAGCGTCTGTACCTTAATAAATAGATGCTGACGGATGGCCTGAATGTATATATGCTCTATCCAAATTCCGAAAAAGTGTTGAGTTTAGAGATAAACATCAAACGAGAGAGCTCTTGATGTTCTAATCCTTCTAATATGGAATAAACCACTTCAGGTTCTGGGAGACTTAAACGCAGTATGATGGCAGCCTCCTTAACACTGCTCACGTACACAGAAAGAGCCTCCTCAGGTTCTTGCAACGATTAAACCTTCTCAGTTGCAACTGAGCACGCAACCTTGAGGGAGTAAAGAAATGGAGAATGCCAGAAAGATAGGCATCAAATGAAACCTGTTGTGACATGGCTAACCTAGTACATTCACTAAACGGATCTTGCTTGACTTCAAGCAGTTGTGCCTCTGGTCCTACATTACACTGAAGGAGTTTGATAATCACTTCTTAAAACTACAAAAAATTGGGAACGTTAAGACCATCAGTAGAA
The DNA here is from genome assembly GCA_002778355.1 of Clitarchus hookeri. Classification (NCBI taxonomy): domain Eukaryota; kingdom Metazoa; phylum Arthropoda; class Insecta; order Phasmatodea; family Phasmatidae; genus Clitarchus; species Clitarchus hookeri. The sequence continues at coordinate 357,741 of NQII01002390.1, forward strand.
TGAAAGCTACGCACCAGGTTTCAAATGTTTGAGTGATTTTGCCAAAACAGATAAATACATGTGTGATGGTGAAGATGACTTGTGCACAGGTGCACTGAAAAAAGTGGTGGGATGTAGTAAGTACGAGGTTTGTACATGTGACGCAGTGTGGAGGGCAGTGGATGGAATGGTGGTTGAGGCAAGTGTGAAAATGGAGGGTTGCCAACTAGGTTAACTGAAATGGGCTGTGTGGTGGCTGGAACATGGTGGGATGGTGGACTAACATTACCGCTAGAAAACTGTTGGGTGATGGAGGTGATGGAGGTGGTGGGGACATCCTCGTTACTGTGATCAATTACACCGACGGAGAGTGACTCCAAATTAGAAACCGCTTCCAAGTGGAACTGGATCTGATCCGTAATGCTCTCAAGTGACTTAAACTGATCATCTGACAAATGCTCACCAAAATTGGTGAAAAAATACTGAGCGCGTCGTTCAAGATGTTCTAAACGGTTCTTTAACTGGGGGCATGAGTACGATGTATCATCTTTACTAAGATTATCAAGAAACTCTTGTAAAGAAATTATCTTAGTAGTGCAGGTACGATAATCTTTATCAATATCAATATCGGACAACTTGTCCAAAAAATAGGGACATAAAAATTTTAATCAGCACGGAAAGCGCTTCTAAATTCTGCTGCTGTGTTTTCAGATGCTTGTAAACGTCTGATGGTGTACTCATACTGACATTCATTCTTTATAAGGAGTTCTGGAACAATACAAAAGGCCATAGTACGAGGACACTACAATATTACACAAAAAAAACACACGTAATCTAACTTAAATGTTAAAGCATGGAGCTCTGACCAACACCGTTTGCGCATGCCCAAGTCTCAAAGGGAAACATGCAACAGGTATGCACAAATAGAAAGCACTTCAATCTACAAACAGGAACCACCAGCTACTGCTATGCTACCACATTTTATGTAGGACCTTCGTGTCGTGAGCACTCGTAGGTACTCTCGTTATTACACAAGGATGGTACATAAGCGGAAGGTNAACGTCTGATGGTGTACTCATACTGACATTCATTCTTTATAAGGAGTTCTGGAACAATACAAAAGGCCATAGTACGAGGACACTACAATATTACACAAAAAAAACACACGTAATCTAACTTAAATGTTAAAGCATGGAGCTCTGACCAACACCGTTTGCGCATGCCCAAGTCTCAAAGGGAAACATGCAACAGGTATGCACAAATAGAAAGCACTTCAATCTACAAACAGGAACCACCAGCTACTGCTATGCTACCACATTTTATGTAGGACCTTCGTGTCGTGAGCACTCGTAGGTACTCTCGTTATTACACAAGGATGGTACATAAGCGGAAGGTGGGATCTGTGTAGACTAGGGTTTACTACTGAAAGCAGAAAAATATTGGCGTAGTCCTATTTGACTTATTACATAAAAATGTATAAAAAATATGTTAGTTACACTCATGGTGTAGCTAAAATTTTTATCAATCACAACATTATAGTAATACATTTATATTTAATTCATGGGCGATTAGTGAGGAAGTAAATTACAAAACAAAATACTTGTTTCTTTTGAAAAACGGTTCTTTTAAAACATTTCTTGCCACGACATAAATATATACATATTAAATACATATAAATAAAATCTAGTTACATGTGTGTTATTATTATTTTTGAATAAGTATGAGAAAAAACTTTGATTTTGACAAACTTTATACTCCCTTTCCTTTGTTATATTATTATATTATGTTATGACCATATCTTTGCTGTCGGGTAGCCGCGATCGCTTCATTTGAAATATTACATTACAGAAAATTTACCTTAAATACATTATGTTTATATTTAGTTAAGTTGAAACAAAAATAATTTCGTAGTTTAACAGTTCTAAATAATATTATTTAATTATTGAAGGACTGATGTCGCGTCAGAAGTCAGACATTTCGGAGCACACGAAGCAGGTAAAAATAATATAGAGGTTGCTTGTTTGCAGAAACTGNGCAGGTAAAAATAATATAGAGGTTGCTTGTTCGCAGCAACAGAAGTTCAGACGTCGCTGCGGTGCCGGTTGGAAGAAGAGGAGTCATGGTCGCAACGACCGTGCCACGATCTGGTGTGCAGCTCACACCACAAGAAGGATGAAGAGGTTGGCCACAAGATTAAGACATTCTGGAAAACCGCCAAAACGGTGGATAAACATAATTTCATCTCAAGACGATGAAAGATTACAAAAGTTAGTAAAGTAAGTTGACTGCATGCTGTATGGCGGGAAAACGAAGAAGAAGGAAGTTACTTGAGCGGAAACACACACACATATATATACCGAGGTATGCTCCGGGCTTCATGGTCTCGCGCGACTAATCGATACATAAATCGAAAGTTGAGAGAGACATATAATAATTCACAAATGAAGTTTTTCATTCTGATATTTGTAAATTAAGAATTTACAGAATTGTATGTACTTATAATTAATAAACATAAGGAAATATACTTTTAAACGAGACACAAAAAATGAAATGAACATATAAATATTTAAACATTACAAAATTTCCTGACGATAAAGTATGTTTTACACGTTCAAAGTTAATAAACAAAAATATTAAGCATATCTAAAGCACGTTCCAATGGTAAAAAAATATATATATTTGGTGAAACACTAAATATATATAAGAATTAACAGAATTACATAGACATGAAACAAGTGCCAACAGAACTAGCACATAACTGAGTTATAATTAATAGTGTTATCATGGTTTGAATATTATAATTTTCACTAGTATTTGTTGAAGGGATTTTGCTAAATGCGTTAAGGTTAATGCAGTAAATAATGCTGCAATTTATAGTCGACGTCTTACATTTACTAAATAATATGGAAGGTTTACTTTCTGGTTCATAGTAGGGACAATACTTTATAAAGAAGGACGTTATATTTTTTTTAAAACGTGATACTTGTTATATGACATTCAATGTGTGTGTTCAGGTTTTGTAACACTATCATAATTATTTCGAATCTATATTTTGTCCCAGGTTGCAGATGTCACTATGCACAAACTTCCAAGCCAACCTATAGCAGCAAGTTGGCTAATGAAGCACCCAATTTCTGAAATAATTTCAGAATCCTTACAAACAACTTTATGTATTCCGCCTTACAAGGACCGAACTTCCTTCGTATTAGGAAACGGATTTGATGATCCTGATATTAGCTGGATAAAATATAAACTGGCATTGCTACAAAATTTACCCTTTGCTGTCACATAAATGCTACTTTGCAGTCTAGCTTGCTGCCAAATGAATCCGCGACATTTACGTGTCTCTAGTTAATATTACACATTCTCGACCCCAGCACCAACTTCACTTGCAAACTTTGCGGTTATTTTGGTAATACCTACAAAAAATTACTGAAGTTATTTGGCTTAGAATATTGTACTTATTTCATTTTGAGAGCTCTATATGGCTATAAGTAGGGCCAGTGATTTTCGCGTAAAAATCTGAGCAAACAGTAGACTTCAATACTATATGCACACCTCAGCTGTTGTTAAACCTCCATTGGCTGCTGGTGCCGTTTCCGTCTTTGACCAAGCCACTCAGGACTAAGTAACCCCGAAACTGAACCTTCGTGATTCGTGCGCAAACTGTTAACATGGGCCAGAACATTTTTTACCCAATCAAAGAAACTGGACTACTCTACAGTGTTTTGGACTGTATCTTGTCTCGAAATCTTTTCGCGAAATATCACTGCCCCTAGATATAAGACATTAAAAGTAACAGTAAATGAGTAATCGTGTCACGTGTTTTTAAAATTTTAGTAATTTTATCATGATAATTTGATAGGTTTTACTGTAATAGTTTAACGTTATTAATACTTTCAATACATTTCTTTTGGCACGCAACTACACTTCAAATAACCCCTAGTTTTTGCACAAACATCTACATACGGTTTTATGTTGCTGAGTGGCCACCATGTTGCTTGAACTCGCGGATACTGGTCGGTACTGTACAAACATTCCTTGAGGTCTATTACAAATACGGCTCTTGTAGTTTTACAAACGAGTAATTATACAAGATAAATGTTTGTACTGTTACAGATATTTGTAAAATTACAAATAATTTGTTAGTAAGAATAACACATTTTTTTTACAGTCTGTGTTTTAACGTTCCGAAATTATGTTTATGATGAGCATAACGCCTTGAACGTAATCGAAATGCTTTGTATGAACTGTGTGTTCTCTTCTTAGAATATGGCATTGGGCGCAAGTTTAACAGTTTCGTAAAGAATGGTCGGATTTCAAACACACCGCAACGCGTTTCAAGCGCCAGCTAGGCGGACACCTTAATATAGGGACCTATGTGCGCTCTGTACGAAGTGAAAAACCACTTTGAAATCCCGGTTCTCGATGGAAACCGCGTGTACAACGAACGTCTACGTATCGAAATCAAAGTAGGTAATCTTCACAACACGGTTCATGGCGATCGTTTACGTAAATAGCCCTCACGTAAACGATTACCATAAACCGTGCTATAAAGAATACATACGTCCATTTCTCACACGTACACGTTCGTTATTAGCAAGTGTTTCCCCGTGATCAGAGCCTTGTCCTTGGAATAAAGAGAAGCTGTAATTCTTCTGTAAGACTTGTAAAATGGCGAACAAAAACAGCAAATAAGTGCATTTTATTCTAGAAAGAGTTACTGCAGCATAAGAAGCTTGGTAAAAATTGGCCAAAAGAGTTGTATTTACAATGTTTAGTCTACTTAGTATTTAAAGTATGTGCATGCTCTGTTAAAAACAGAAATGTATATGACGTCACAAAACGCTACTCGTATTTAAAATCGATCGTCAATCCATATTCAATCCATGGGTTTGTCGTCTGTCTCTATAAAAAAAAACGATTCACCAACTGTCTTCAAAATTTGTACGTGTCGACAGAATTAATGTTTTGTATGCAGTCAGCTATNAAAAAAAACGATTCACCAACTGTCTTCAAAATTTGTACGTGTCGACAGAATTAATGTTTTGTATGCAGTCAGCTATTCATGCATTTTTGTACGTATATCATTCTATAAGCAGATTTTTCCGTTAATAGTCGAGTGCTCATAGCACCACTTTAAAGTGGCGAGGGAAAAAAGAATACGAAACACTAAAATTAAGGAAACCCAATTATTATATTATAATAATTTATTNTTAAAGTGGCGAGGGAAAAAAGAATACGAAACACTAAAATTAAGGAAACCCAATTATTATATTATAATAATTTATGACTATTTTGTAATTAAAATTTCAGAAGAAAGCAGTTAATCACATCAAACGATATATCCCCGATCCTTCAGTTTACTAATGATTGAATATATCACGTTAATGTGTGTGAGATACCCGAGTTTTTAAAGGTGAATCAAACATCTGAGTTTATCAACAAGTTCATTCTGGTCTTCGGGAAATAGGTAGCCAGTATTCTCAGTATTTTCTGCCTTCTCCATGTAGCTTGTGGCAGTAAAAGTGTTGGAAGGGTGTGTCACTGCATCGAGAAAATCATCATCATCGTCTTCAGCACTATCACTGTTGTCATGTTCATTTCCATCAAAGCTCTCTTCATGGTCATCTTCACCTCCTGTTTTGTATTATATACTAAATTTGCTTTTCTTTGTAGCAGGAGTTGTATGCTCATCAGTCTTTAAAGCCAACAATCGTTTATTTTGAAGTTAGTCGACTTCACGCGAATTTCTTGCAAGTGTACACTCCATACAAACCGACTCTATTGCACTCATTCTGTCTTTAGCATTAACTGTCTCATCATAATCGCCTGTCGACTCTGTACCCATCGATACAGCAAGAGGTATTGCCGGCAACACTTCCTGACTCCCAATAGACGAAACCTTTGCAGATCTCTGTATTCTTTCAATGTATCGCCTTGCACAAACTGCGTGTGGCCATTGTCACAATTCTTCCTAATGCGAAAAGGACTCTTCGTACAGGTGATTATTTCATATCGACGATATTTTTGTCAGAAGGTAAAAACTCAGTCGCATAATCGGCATTGGCGACAACCAGTTAGCGATGATGCAGGTCGCGGTCAAAGACAGGCAATCGTATTCGCAAGCTGATAAAAGTTTACGACGAGTCGCATCGTCATGTCTGCTACAGGTCAGAACCTGACTGGGCCTGCGCACTGAAGAACGTGCNACAGGTCAGAACCTGACTGGGCCTGCGCACTGAAGAACGTGCAGCTGCTGCGCAAATGGCGTGCCTCGTACTTGAACTAGGAATTGGCTACCTACGACTAGACACGAAGTCACCCGATGTTCTCGAAATACAAGGGAATTTAGTTTTTCGTATTGTGGCAANGGCTACCTACGACTAGACACGAAGTCACCCGATGTTCTCGAAATACAAGGGAATTTAGTTTTTCGTATTGTGGCAAACCTGATCAACATCCATATTATATATAAGTGGGAAAAATTTACGAGCTCGTTTAGTCGTCGTCTAGAGGTCCGATCGTCATCATGACTCCATTCTGCTCTATGAACATTAATGCAAGCACCAGGCCAGACTACAGTAGTGTTGAGTATAGTTTCATTGCAGAAGATGGACATCTGTGCACCTGCACCGAGACCTGCGACGGTAGTGGCATGCAGCACTGGCGATTTACAGGTTTTCCCATCGTCTGCGAACCGACGCAGTTTCAGTTGGTCTGTCCGGGAGCATTGGCGTGCGTCGTGTTCCACACGAGGCCACAGACTCAGCTTCCCTGCACCATGGACCAAATCATCACCCCGGCACTGACTCACGCTACAATCCACGTGCCAGACTGTGCCGTGGATTCACTCCAGGCGGGGCACGAACCATCAGCCCACTGCCAGCAACCTGGTTTCAAGGAGGATGCTGCCAGCCAGACGCCGCCGAGTACATCGCCGACGCCAAGCACTATTGTCAGTACCCAATACGGATGATTCTTCCTACGGATCCAGAGATGAACCTGCACCCACTCGTCGACGACCAGTAATGTGTACTCCTGAGGCTTCTGACAGACCTGGTGTCGATGAGCCGGATGATGTTACTAGCATCATATAGCCATCGAGCAAAGAGGAGTCAAGTCTAAACTGCAATGATAATGTGATGGATGGTGAATCGGTGGCAAATACTGCTGCTGCTTGTGTCGAAGGTCTTCGTAGCGACCCTGTGATTTGTGCGACCCTTCATAGAGCACTGCTGCTTGCTGCCGTACATGAATTGCTCAGCCTTCTACGAGGTACCCAAAAATCATAATTGAAGTTCTGCAGATTAAAATAATACGTAATTTGAACTCTGTCCGAAGAAGATTAATAAAAATTATTGATTTTTTAATGAAACTGTATATTTTATTATTTGTAAAATAAATTATGTGTAAAAATATGCTGTGGTTTGTTTTTAAAAAATCCCCGCTTTATTAAAAATTATATAAAATAAAAATAATTGCATTAAATAAACACAAAAAAAATTAGATATAAAGATTTACGTGACCTTGTCACCATTTGGTACAGGTCGATATCACTCTTGTCGATAGTAAATTATCTCTGGTGGTTGAAACATGAGTTATCAGTGTGCTTTAGTGGGCGATACTAAAAATTAATGGACAGTAGATATGGCAGGGCGTAGAATGGGTCGAGCGAATATGAATAATTGTCCAACAGCATCACCTAAACATTAAAAACAAAACAAACATGGCTGCCACCTGGTGGCTAAACTACCAGCTCACCTGGTGTCGAAATCACAAAAATAGTGCCACCTATGTGCATATTAATTAACCAATAAGAAACATTGGTGGCTGGTCAGTCGTCTGCTAGATGTGGTACTGAAGAAACCTCCAGAAATGTAATTTATTTAAATACATTTTTAATAATTTTAATTATATGTTAAATAATATTTTTTATTAAATTTTTACATACATTTAACCTTTTTGGGTTTTTAGGATTTTTTTGGAATTTTTTTTGGAAATTGTTGGGTTGAAGGTCATTTAAGTTTACGGACATGGGGTCAATGTAATGGGTCATGGTTAAGGTCACCAACATCCAATATGGCGGTTGGGTAACTGCACAACATGACAGCCGGCTCCTGGCTCCTATCCTGGATCCCGTTGTCCCAGAACAAAGATAATCATTCTACTCATAAGCCTTATTTTCCTTTTTAAGGTAGTGTAATAAGTTTTTTTAATTGGTCTCTACTATTACTTCTTTCCTTTGTGTCTGCAGGTATGTGCTGTAATTGGGCCCAGAAGAGGTCACAATCATCTCTGTTTATAATACCTACGAGGCCAAATAGTCAGTGGGTTGGAAACACCACTGTGGTTGCATCAGGGCAGCAGCGATGCTTTTGATCAGGCGTCTACTGGAGAAAACCGAGAAATGGGTGAGTTCGATCCAGTTTTTCAAACTTGTAATACTTGACCCTTAACCTTACGTCTGGATGGCTCATTTGGTAGGTTTACCTTCGTAGGTGATGGTAGATATGTCCATTTACGGTTACTTCCATATTTTGTGAAGCCTGCTAAAGTTCTACTTCCTGGATATTCCTGCGCCTCATGTAAACAAATCCTAACCAAGTCTACGCAGTTACACCAGAGGAACAACACACCGCATGTGTGCGCACTCAGTGTAATATTTTCCATAATAACTATTTCTTACTACGCATTGCCAACACACATATTTTTCTCCTTTCCCATAAATGAAATATTATCATTTATATATATAATATAAGTAAAAGTTCATTTGAACAAAAAATAAGATTATTTATGTTAACACACGTAGAAAACGCTTGTGTACATGGCATATCCAGGAAACCAGCAAATACGTCATACATGTAATGATTTTTGAAAGGTTTGATTAAAAAAGTGTGAAGAAACAGTGAATCTGCTATTCCCGTCTTTAATGTTGTTGTCTGTATAGTTCTTACCCTGAGCTACAATATAACACAGAAGACGTGACGATTTGAAGGCGTAAGCCGGGCCTGACTGAGTATCTCCCAGGGCTGAGCCGTATACACAATGGCTTGCGGGGAGTGTACTAACTAAGGGGCACCATCATCTCGCGACTACACTAGGGTTGGGCAAACGTAACCACAATTACGACTGTGATTGCCTTTACTAACAAATAGCTACCATAGGCAATCATAAGCCATTGTGTGATGGCCGACTGGAGGTGGGGAATGTAGACCCCGTAAAATCCCCCTCGACAGAATCGCGAAGTTACATGAAATTTAAGCGGTAGAAATAAGATTCAGGAACAAAACAATATTGCTGATAATTTATTAAAAATGCTTTGAAAAGAGAGAATTTAAAAACTGACACAGAAATGTTTTTTTACACTTAATTTGGTTTTATTCCAATGAGATGTGGAATATATACAATTAAACTTTTCCCCTTTATTACACCCAGTAAGAACACGGAACTTAAAATAAGTGCATAATAATAATAATAATGGAAAACCAATACTAGGTACCCTAGGACCCAGCCCCTTGCAGGAGCTCTTTCTTTTCAGGGTTCACCATGTTGTGTTATTTAGTAATCCAGAGGTAATTCGCACGTGCAATATTGGCCCTTAAAAATTTCCATCCACAGTTGTTAGAAATAAGCGAGCAGTCAGTACAAGTGTTTAATGGCGGCGTAGGAAACCAGACAGATGCACACGGTACCTGTGTGAAGGATTTCTTCCGGAAAAGATCTTTTANTTTAATGGCGGCGTAGGAAACCAGACAGATGCACACGGTACCTGTGTGAAGGATTTCTTCCGGAAAAGATCTTTTAATGCCTAATCATATTTTTATGACAGAAAATTATGTTTCCTCATTGGTTAATCAGCATGTTCTCACTATCCAGACATGAGAGAGTTCAAAAGTATTAAAAAATGCACTGTTCTCCAGTTTGCTCTCATCAGTCTGCAGGTGTTCTTCAGTTTGCATGGAGGAATACGATAAAAGATTGCAATTCCCGAAACGTCTCATATGTTTACTCGTAAGTTACTCCTGTGTTCGTTNATGGAGGAATACGATAAAAGATTGCAATTCCCGAAACGTCTCATATGTTTACTCGTAAGTTACTCCTGTGTTCGTTTTTACTCTATTCGCTATTTCTGTTAGTCTTTGTGCATATCTGTAAGTTTTTGGTTTTTGCAAAGTTTATCGTTTGTGCCGTCTTGGTTGTACTGTCCATATTTATTATTTTGGTGTTGTTCAAGCCTGTGTCGTCATGTCCGATTGTGATGTTTACTTGTTGCTTTCTGACTTCGGAATTCTCTGTACTGGATTCTTATTTATACACTGTGTGATCAAAAGAATCCGTACATCCTGCAAAACGTGTGTTTAACATAGAGGGCGACACACATATACCGCGTTGAACACATGGTCAGCGATCGCAGTAGCCAGCAGAGAGCACGAGGCAGTTGAATGGGACAGTCTGAGGAACTCAACGGACCCTCAACGTGGTCACCTGGTCGGGCGCTACC